>LTAE01000221.1:43875-147556 GCA_001647135.1 Pontederia paniculata | reverse complement strand
CCCCCCCACCACCACCACCACCACCCCCTCTTTTGCTTCTGTATGTGTGTGTCATATGTAATAGATCCTTTCTCTTTCTTCTTTTTAGAAAGGAAATGTTTCCATCAGAGAGCAGATGTAATCTACGATCAAATGTCCTTGAAGCTATAAAGATTATGCACGCCAACATGCATGATTATTCTGTGGAAAATAAGAGGACCTGCATGTGCATTAACTGCAAACAAAGTATGTTCGAGTTCATTTAATTTAAACATGGTGGACCAAATTTGAGGAAGTTATTGATATTGAAGCATGATTCAAAGGAGACGACTTTTCATGCCATGCATGCATAGTGCATATACATAACTCTTCTTTGTTTAATATAGTTTTAATTTTTTTAAATATAATTTTTGTATTAGAATTTCATTCGTCATAATTAGGTACGTGTGAGATCCGGAGCGAGACTAGTCAGGATAAAATTTTGAAAATTATTACTATGATAGGTGAATTCAAGAATATTAATGCATGAACATGAATCGATCTCTTAAAGATCAGCATTTTTTTTCCTTAATGTTTTCCTTCTTGGATTATATGAAGTTGCATGCATTGAGTTCAGATTTGATTCCCAGGCCGGCCAGGACTGTCATCACAGTGTCTTTAATCATGTGGAATTTGGAAAGCTTTAGCCTGAGGAGGGAGAAGAGGGAGGAAGAGGACCATCCTTGGATTTGTTCTCCTTCCTTGATATCCCCATGGTAGGGTGGCTTCTAGTGAAAAGGCAAACATTCCAACATGCATGCACCAATGTCTAAATCCACAAAGAACTGAGCCATGAAACAAAAGGTACAAAGAGTTGGACACAAGACTTTTGGCCGGGCTCTTTTGGAGCTAAGTCTATGTAGGAATCTTATATATGTAATAATGATGTAACATTAAGATTTTAGTCTATGTGGGTTCAAATGTGTATAAAGCGACTAGGTATCTTCCTCACCCATGTCCATCCATCATATATATGCCTCCTATTTGACTTTTTCCTAAGAAGATACAACAAAAGTTTTTGTTTTTGTTTAAATTTTGTGGTGCATTGTTTGGAATGCATATTGAATTATGATTTAATGTCATCATGTTACAAAAAAAAATTGTCTAGTCATGCAAGCGGTGCTTATATGGTTTAGATTCATCAGATCAACATGAGTTGATAAATTCTTTATTAAAAAATTGGTATCTTGTATAAATTTAAATTTTAAATAAAATAACCATTAAATTTTGCACTTCCAATTAAATTAGTATACTAATAAATTCGAATACTAACCTCTTCATAATATGACATGTTCAATCAAACGTTCAACCCTAAGAGAACGTTACTATAAGTCAGGCGATTTGTGAACGGCTCGTGAATTGACTTATTTTGAGTCTTGCTCGATTCATATTTCTAGATAAATAAGTCAGACCCGAAATTAAGATTTGACCTTTTTATTTAAACAGACTTGACTCGTCTATATTAGGTCAGACTTCTTAAATTTAATAAAAAGTTAGATCAAACTTAATTTATAAGTCTATTATAAGTCTTTGACCTATTTTGTGTATTAAACTTTTTAAATATGTATGGTCTATTTAAACGTTGTCCCATCTCGATTCGACTCGTGTTCACCCTTATTATAAGTTTGTCAAAATATAAAAAAAAACACTTTTGTATAATTTATTTTCTCCATATATATTTCGTTTTCATATGTATATAATATCATAATTGGCGACAATATACAATGAGGAAAGAGATAAAGTGATCGAGTTATTCTTGGAGTAGTTGGCCTAATTTAATGCGATTAATGTAAGCAATGTCAAAAGAGACAAGATGTTAAATTAAGACGTAGAAGGCTATAAGTAAAGTCCTAACCACAAAATCGTTTGCATGCATGTACAGTCAACTTTATCATGTACTTAAAATATGGCCTGTGGATTTCGTGTCATTAATTAGGACACACGGGCTCCAACTAATCTCGTGTAGCACATTATGAACATATGCTAGGTAGAAAATGAAGGTTGAATTGGATTTTGACGTAAGATGACTTTGTTATTTACTATTTCAAAAAGGGTTTAATGGTGTTGTCCTCTATTTCCCCTACTTAAGTAGGGGACAACCTGCCCTCTAAATCTTCAACCGTCAGATTGAGCATCTACGATTCTGCAAAAAAAGAGGCCGAACCAAAGAAAAAAAAAATAGTCGGTTCACTACAAAAAAATCATCACGAACGGTTCAACAAAGGGTTCAACATATAGCTGCGTCTTTCTCCTCAAAATGTTGCTTGCGATCTAGGGCACGACAAAATACCCCACGATTTTCTCTGCTGCTCGACGCTCCTGTCGCCGCCGCCGCCGCCCGTGCACGCGTACGCTGGTCGTCCACTTCCGCACCAGAGCGCAGTAGCGACAACGCCCGTGTCCACCCTCCCCATTGCTTGGAACGCCCATGCCCACTTCGTCCGCACGACAGAACACCCGATGATTTATTCTGCCATCTCCACTGTTCGACGCTGCCGCCTGTCCGCTTCTGTGCCATGTGAGCACAGAAGCAGCAACGCCCGCGCCCGCTTCATCCGCTTCCGTGCCGTGTGAGGGGGGGCGTCACACATGCGCCATGCCTGCTGCCGCCGCAACACGAGGGCATCTTGAGCCATTTCCTCACTGGCCATCTAAACATTGTGGATGAGTTCGGCGCTCTGATTGGGAACGGACGCGTCATGAACTTCAACGTGCAACTGCGAGCTAGACTTGATCGAAGATGAACCCCAGTGCCCCGAGGCCGCTCGCCGCCTTCTCGAGAACCACGAGTTGGAGAGAGAAGACAATTAGCTTCCTCTCAAGCTCTACGTCATCTCTCGATCAATGGACGCCCGCGCGCTCGACCAACGATCGTCCGCTCCATTGATTCTCGATCAATGGAACCCGCGCGCTCGACCAAGATCAATGGACGCCCGCGCGCTCGACCAACGGTCGTCCGCTCCATTGATCTCTCGATCAATGGACGCCCGCGCGCTCGACCAAAATCAATGGACGCCCGCGCTGATGCGATTACTGAAACGAGGAAGCAACTCAAGACAACGGCTTTATAATGTTTCCTGTCAAGTAACTCAATTTTCCTAATACTCAATAAATGTAAGAAACAAAAATGGGCTGCAATTATTAATTAGTGGAACAACTTCCTGATATGAGAACAATCTCATCTGATCTTTGAGGTGCTCGATATAAGAATCATGTTCATGACTGTACATAATTTGCAAGGCATGCAAATAACTAAAGCAAAATTCCAGAAGACAAACAAGTAGTTTACAAGGACTGTCATGATTTACAAGAAAGTAGAAGTTTAAGTATGCTTTGTTGGAAAGTTTTCATAACAGGTTAAATCAACCAAAAAATCATATATACTCCTCGATGGGATATCATCAGGATCTTGGACAATGCTAAACAACTGAATTTTATCTAAATCTCAATTAACAAATCTTTCACTTCAACTCCACTTCCTGTAAAAAGAAGTCTGTCATTCGGATGAACTGTAAACTGGATCATGAGACAACTCCTCAACGAAATCCAAGAGAGGTTCTAGAACATAAAATTGGTGCTCTAATTGTAGAGAATGCTTTAGGAATTGGAGGGAGCGCGGGCGTTGCTGTTGTGCTCACATGGCGCAGAAGCAGATGAAGCCGCCGCGGTCCTTGTGAGCAAAGGGGGTGAGGGCGTTGTTGTTGCTGTGCTCACATGGCGCGAAAGAGGACGGGCAGCGGCGACGGCGTTGAGAAGCGGAGACGGCAAAATAAATCAATCGTCGAGCGTTCTGTCGTGCGGACGAAGCGGACATGGGCGTTTTGAGCAATGGGAGGGGGACACAGGCGTTGTTGCTGCTGTGCTCACATGGCGCGTAAATCGACGACCAACGTGCACGGGCAGCGGCGACGGCGGCGTCGAGCAGCAGAGAAAATCGTGGGCTGTTCTGTCGAACCCTTTGCTGAATCGTTCGTGATGGTTTTTTTTTAATGAACCGACGATTTTTCTTTGGTTCGACCGCTTTTCCACATAACCGTAGATGGTCAATCTGACGGTTGAAGATTTAGGGGGCAAGTTGTCCTCTATTTAAGTAGGGGACAACACCATTAAACCCTTTCAAAAAATTATATTATATTTTTGTACACTTTGAAAAGAAATACAGCATGAAAGAAAAATGTAACCAACACAAAGAATAAATATTTTGATGACGTTTTAAATTGATTTAATTGATGCGAGAATATTAAAAATAATCTTTTGTTAATCATGACACTCGGATCACTCAAAGAATATGTATATGTATTTCGATTTGCTATATATATTCTAAAATAAGGTGCAATCAAAGCAAACTAAAAGTTAAAGATTTGTTTCATTTAACAGTTAAGAAATATTCGATAAATATTAATATTGTTGATAAATATTTTAAGTGTTAAAATTTATAAGTAATTATATATTTGAATAAAAATACAAATAATATCAAATAGTTGTAATTTTGTTAAAATAAATATCTATCAAAATATTTTTAAAGTTATATAATCATAATATTAAAAAATATGAATAAAAATAATACAATTAATTAAAAAATAAATTAATAATTTTAAAAATAATTTAAAGATTCTATTTTTTTAGTTTATAGTTAGGATAACACCTTATAAGTATAATTTTTTATTCATCAATCATAAAGAATTTTTAAAATCAATTTATAAATATTTTAAATTACTTATAAGCTAAGTTAAATATTTAGGAAGATAGTATAAGTATTATGATCATATTATACCCGTATCCTAAGCAACCATTCAACTTTATAGATCAATTTAGAATCGTGTTCTTGTGTCATGCCCGCCAAAGAAGACCTCTTCATATATTGCGAGGAATCCCAATTCAAAGGATTGAAACAACCCGGAACAAGCAATTAATTGCTGCAGAGTCAATATCCAAATTAATTGATCTAAACAAATATAAGAAGTTTCATATATACTTTTATGAAACTTTTAAACTTCACATATAAATGGAAAAAAAATCTAATCACAAGTTTGATCTTTCTTCTCTTGCCATCGTAACAATCCTAATAACAAACTTGTGGTCAATATACGAACCATTAAATGCTACTTAAGAAACTAGAATCATACATCAATTATATTTATTAGCCTTAATGTGAGTATTAAATACTCTATCTATGACTTACGTATGAAGTTTATTATTATTATCTTTCCATATATCTTTCTTTAGAGTTATAAATTAAAAAAGTTATTTAATGATCCATAATTTTTTTTATGAAACTCATCGTCTATGTCATTTTTTTAAAATTTTGAGAACTTATAAGTTTAACATATAATATTCTCGATAATTTACCAAGTTGCGTCATTTTTACGACAATATAATATTTTTTTTTTGTTATAATATATATAAGATTAAGGTATATTAAGCTTTGGTCCTTCCCCTTTCCCCAATTAACCCGAATAATAATATAGATAAACTCTAATATTAAATAATTTTTTTTATTTTTTATTATATATTATATATTTTTTAACTTTTATTATTTTGAAATAAATCAAACTTCCCCTAAATATTTTTCTTGGTTATAGCAGAAGGAAAATGTAAATAATTTGACGTTCATTCCATGTACAAATGATGTATTTGAATATGAAAATTAGTATATTACATTTTAATTAACATTTATATTTACGAGTTAAATAATAATAATAATAATAATAATAATAATAATAATAATAATAATAATAATAATAATAATAATAATAATAATAATAATAATAATAATAATAATAATAATAATAATAATAATAATAATAATAATGATAATAATAAAGGTAAAATATTTGTGCAGCGCTTTATATTACAGCGCAATCTATTTCTTCTCATATAAATATTTTAGTGTAGATCTGTGATCATGAAGTCAAACTAATAAGTCTATAGAAAAATGTGAGAAAGAATAGACTACTATAAAATAAAGCGCAACACACTCTTTATCCTCTAATAATAATAATAATAATAATAAATAATAATAATAATATAAATGTATTAAAACTAAAAAAAGATAGAAAATTTGGTGTATAAATGTTAAACGTAGATTTTATAACATGTCATCAAGATTCGTACAAAAAGTTAAAAGTCAATTGTAAACATTTTACTGGTTTTTGTGCTTTCATACAAGGTTAGCAAGATATAATAAAATAATATATTCAAACATACAATATATATTTTTAATATTTTTTTGCACTTAATAGATTTCAATATATTACAATTTGATGAATTTGTATAAAAAATATATTAAACTGCTTATATATTAATTGCTTTATAAAAATTATAAAAAAATATTTGTAAAGAATTAAAATATTTATTTAAAATTATATAGGATTCAATAATATTTTATGCTATAAATTAAGATATTAAGATCATAATTAATTAGAACCTTTCAGATCATAAAATTGTAAAAAAAATTAAGATATAAATCGAGATCTTAAAAGTCAAATCTTTCATTCCTTTTCTTCTCTTTGTTTTCATTTTTTTCTTACACTTCTCCGACGAGCCAGAGAGAGAGAGAGAGAGAGAGGAGAGAGAGAGAGAGAGAGCTTTGGATTTAATGGAGGCGAATTTTACGGCGACGAAGGGAGTGGGAGGTGATCAGCCGGCGATGGGGGTGCCCTACGCCTACCCACCGCCTCCGCAGCCGGGCTACTACGGCCAAGGGCCTCCAGCCGTGGCGCCGCCGACGGCGTACTACGTGGGGCAGAACCCGTACCAAGCTGGGATGATCCCGCCGAACGCCGTGTTCGGCGACCCCAAGGGCGTCCCCCTGCAGCAGACCATGTATCGGGATACGCCCGCTCCCTTCCAGTGCCCCTACTGCGGGTCCTCTGGCCTCACCACCGTCAGGTGAGGAATTCTTTCTCTTACCTTCTCCATCTCTATGTGTTTAGTTCATCTTGATTCTGGATTCAATTGGCCTCTTTAGAAAATTAGGTTTGACCTGGATTGGAAATATGTTTTCTAACCGATCCGAAGAGATGGAAACGAGGAATTGGTGTCGATGTTGTGATCTGAGCTTAGAAAAGATTGAATTTTTTATGGTTACTCATGTAACATTTACAAGGAAGCGATTTGGTGAAAAAAATTGGGGTTCTTAGGTACCTTTTTATGGGTGCAACAACTGATGCTAAAGCAGTTGCGAGTCTGATCACTTGAGTAACCAACCATCCATATTGTGCTTCTAGTGTGCGTCCATAGTTGATAACTATCCTGAACTATCTCTCGCATGGAATGTTTCTATATGGAATCCGTCATCGAAGTTGCGAGAGACTTGATTATGGGTTGAGTTTTAGCTGATATTCGTTACACACGCACACTCGTACATTAGTATTTTGTAAATGCTTTGCATATTGGTAAAATGGATGACAGACACAAGTCTGCCATCCTTGTTGCCGTTAGAAAAAAAAACCATCTTGATTAGCAAACTATTTCTTATTGCCTCTTTTGGCTCAGACTTAATACTAAAATCTTGGGTAAACATCACATCAGTTAATGCTTTCAGATTGTATGTTTTCTCAACTTTTCTCCTTCAGTGTTGAATTGCCTGGTTACCCTTTCTTTCCCAGTTCTGTTCGAACATGGTTTTCTGAAAGAAGATTGACAGAACTAATGGGACTCGCAGCTGCGAGTATGCAGTTTGTAGAACAATTAGAATATTGAATAGTTACAATAATATGGTCAATTTCTTGTGAGAAGATAGAAGGATTGCTTGGATGTAATGTCCGATAAAACTATTAGATTGGTTGTCCAATATTTCCGTGATTTACACATGGTGAAGCTGATAGCTTGAAACAATTAGAGAGATTAAGAAACTTGTTGCCTTTCCGAATATTTGATCTTTATTTGAAATTTGAAATATTCTGTTATTCCACATCAAATGAAGGGGGATCTAGAGCAGATGTTTCAACATGATTTATATTCTTAGGAAGGATTGTTTTGATAGAAGTGGATCAGTGAGAACCATTTATCCACACTACTCAGTAGCAAGCAGGTTACTTTTCAATGATCCTCAAATTATTTGGTACGATTTGTGAAATGCCACCCACGGTTTGGAACTTAAATTTTGGCTTACAAAAATAACTTTTTTGAATCATCTTCGATATTATTAATGCAATGTTTTTTTATGTTGTTTAATTAGGAATAACTTGTAATATCATGCATAAAATTATCACTACAGTAGGTCTTAGTATTTCGCCGATTTTTGGCATGTTTCCAGTGCTTGTTTCATTTGTTTATTTTCTATCCGCTTATCTGGATGAAGTCTGTCAGGCATTTGAGGATATGCATTACTGAGAATCTCGTAACAGTTTATGATGTTGATATTAATTCCCATCCTCTCCTTACCTAGTGTGATGCTAGAGCACCTGTATCACATACCCAGGTGACATATTCTCTAGCCTGGGAATCCTTACGTTAAGGATATATGGTATTACAACATTAGTTACAGTTTTTGTTGAATGTTGTTTTTTTCTGATTCAAACATGTCTTTGAAAGTTGAAACTGTAATTTGAGTACAAAATTGTTGTTTATGAACTATGGGATCCAAAATTGGACAGTTAAATATTTATGACACAATATGGAGCTAACTTTAGAAGTAAGAGGTTAAACGTTCCCCATAGAGTAACTGTTAAACGGCAATAAGTCTACCGTTGTCAATGAAATTTGTTCCGTCTGATGATTTTTTTCTCGGGGATTAGTAGTTATTAGGATTTCATACTTTTATATAAAACCTAAATTTTCTTCTGTACAGATCAAAACCGAGTTTGGCAGCTGTTGTTGGTTGCATGATGCCGTTTATGTTAGGAATTTGCTTCCTTTGTCCCTGCACAGATTGTCTGTGGCACAAATATCATTACTGCCCTAATTGTGGACAAAAGGTGAAATAAAGCTTACTCTTTGCACTTTTTTTCTTAATAATCCTTGTCAACTGCATTCAACTTCGTTGAGCTGAAATGAGTTCATTCTTACTTTTTTGTTTGTAATTTATGAATATTGTAGGTTGCCGATTTCAAGAAATCTGACCCATGCAT
Source organism: Pontederia paniculata (assembly GCA_001647135.1). Lineage (NCBI taxonomy): Eukaryota > Viridiplantae > Streptophyta > Magnoliopsida > Commelinales > Pontederiaceae > Pontederia > Pontederia paniculata. The sequence continues at coordinate 138,464 of LTAE01000221.1, read as the reverse complement.
GGTCGTGGACATGCCTCGCTGGTACGAGGACAGTTTCGCTCTGCCTGCTTAAAGTGGAATATGTTCTGTGACTATATATCTTGTTTTGACAAACTGAACTATTAATTTTTTCTTCTAATGAATGTAAATAAAATAGAAGGATTTGTACTTTGTCAGGTTTACAGGATTGCTTATGTGTTTGTATGCTGGTGCCTGGGAGAGATATGGATTGATTGAAAAGCTTGCATCTTCTTTTTTGGGGTTCACTTGCATCTGTTATTTTGATCATACAAATAGTTCAGTGGTTTATGTTTGAGATTTCCCAAGATGACAGGATTGCTTTCGATCTGTTGGTATTATGGTACTTATGAAATTATATGAAATCCGTACCTATAAGGATCACTTGAATCATTATTCACGATTCAAGATTTACTTATTTATCGATCCAATAATCTTTCAGCATAATGTTTGGAATCTGTTAGTATATGTATTTTCTTCCCAATTTTTTTGAATTATTTTGTTTGACAGCAGGCTGCAATAAGAAATACTCTAAAATAAAATTGACACTGATGCTAACGGGATAATTTAATCTGTCAATTGAAAATTTTCAAAATGTATTTAATCATTCTTTTACCTTCTGAAATCTGCAATCACTTGATACTTTTGTGTGCATGTATTCACAATAATTTGAATTTCGAAAATTTACTCTCTGCAATGTGTTTATTATGCGAAATTTGTAAATGAACAGAGAAATATGTTGCAATTGCTTCGAAATGTTGAATAAAAGAGTTATTTTCCATAATATCTCATTAACTATAATTTTTTCACATCTAATTTTAAACTATAAATTTATTAATTTTAATCTTAAAATTTATTTCAAGTAATCAATCTAGTCCCTTAAATTTCATCTAGAATTTTGTTAAGTTAAATTTGAATAAAATATATATATATATATATGATCAATCAACTTTCGCCTCATTCTTCGAATGATCACTGAACTTCACTTTGTAATCACATAAATATTTTAAAATGCCTTATTATTTTCAAATATTTTTTTATAATATTTAAAAGACATGTAAAACTATCATTTCATAATTAATAAAAATGATTTTGACATAATTTTCAATAAAATTTAATGAAAAATTTTGATTGATATAAGCTCAAGGATTAAAATTAATAAATTTCTAATTTATTATTATATATGTAAAAAATTGTAGTTAAAAGAGTATTAGCATAAATTCTAAATAAAATGATAATGAATTTTTATATGCTTCATACATTTGTAAAATATAGGATTTGTGATAACGATTGCCACAAAACAAGAAAGCTGGACGAGGATCATATACTTGAACAGAAGCTAGCAATGGATGATTATGGTTTAAATTTAATAATTTATATTTCGACGAAGTTTTTTTATTAAAATTTTTTTATTTTTCTTTTAATAGTTCACGTAATAAGTTAAATTAGATCAAGTTATCTACTTGAACAATGTGATGATTTTTCATAGCCCATCTAATTAATAATTAGCTTCACATATATCTTCTCTCGACATGATCGATGTATATATGAATCACCTACTAAACATTAATTATTTTAAGTACTCATTAATGTATGTTTGCAAGGTGTTGATATGATTAAATGATATCACATATCAAAATTTAAAAGTATCAACTTTTTATTTTTTTATTTTTCTTCAAACTGAATAAATCAAATTCATAGTATGTCTCAACGGTCTATTCAATCGGACTACGGTTGTTGACCAGGGACGGACACAAAAAAAATTGAGAGAAGATCAAAATATATAAAATAAATTATAAAAAATTGGAAGGGACTAAAACTTTAAATTTTATACCTCTAGATGTTAGTAAAATCACATATTCATTGCACCAATTAGATAATTATAATATTTTTTTAGTATTTATTTTATTTATTAAGTATAACTATTAGTATATACTTATATATATATTTTATATATCGAAAAGTTGAAAGAAAGGAGTCGAGGTTGTTGTTGACCCTTAAGATCAATTTTCATCTAGAAATTCATCCAATACAGATGAATAAAATTTTCACCCATAAGGTGATAAACCTTATAGAATTATTTTTTTTGACTAATAGAACCATATGGTAAAGTCAAAGAACGTGTGTACCAAACAACTATAGTTATAAAATAAATAATATATTTATCATCATCAAATAAATATTTTATTTAGCATAAAATATGTATAAGCATCATTCTTAGAAACTATTATAAACAATTAATTTTTTTTAAAAAAATATTAAATAAAATAAGAAAAATGTATAAACTCGTGTAGATTCACAAATGATTCATTGATCTAAACTCGTAAACTTCTAGACGTGTAAGAATTGACTGAAAAATTTGATAAGTTTGATCAAAATGTTGGAATGTTAATTTGGACGAGTAAAGACACCGGATGGAGCCTCGCACGTGAGAGGCCGCGGGAGCCCACAACGTAACGAACCGCGTGGGCCCACACGATTTAACTAACCGTGTGGGGCCTCGTAGCGTAGATCTCATAATGGGCTCCAATCCAACAAAGTAGGCCCGATTCATGTGCTCGCTGGAGGCCCGCTAATTAGATCGCTGCCTGATGTCTCCCAAACAGTACCCACTTGCCCCGACTTTCTTCTCAGGTGCCACCCAACGAGATTCTGTTTGACATGTACTAGCGGTTAATACCGAATAATGATTAGCGACTAGAGATTAGCGATTAGCGGTAGCGAGTGAATTATTAAATTTAATAAAGGTATTTGACAAATGTAGCGTTCGAACAAATTAATAAATATAAAATGACTAAAAAAGGTACGAACAATTATTTAATAAATTGCATTAATATATGTGTCATAAGTTGAATAACACATTTTTATTTTAAATATTTCAATATTAATAAATAATAATAAAATAAATAGTTGACCAAATTATTTATAAATTAATAAAATAATAATAAATAATAAAGTGATCATGTAATATAAAATAATAAGTGTCTCATATAAATATTAACTAATATTAAAATATTTTGAGGGTATATCTGAAAATAAATTTTCATAAGCTTGTCGCTACCCTATATGTTGTTCTGTCAAGCGTCTTTTTTTGCGGAACAACATCAACCCCATTGATTGGTTCACAGATAATGCAGAGATAATGAATTGGTATCAAGGATCAAGGTTTCTTTTATATTTTATTTTATGAGTTGAGTAGGTTTGGGCATTTAGTCTGTTGAGTTCCAATCGCTTGTCGCTATTATTAATTGTGCTTACCAAACACCTTAACTAACGTATTGATTTGATCAGCCCACTATACGTTGCTGTAGACGCTAATTTAAATGCGTGCCAAACAGGGCCTACATTTTACTTTTAATTTACACAAGAAATTTCTCAAAGTATAAATGAAAGGTCATTTTCAAATATTTTTTATTATCCGATCGGAATCTCCAATGTCTAAGATTATCGAATAATAAAAATAATATTTTTTTAATCAAATTGATAATTTTAAAATTTAAATTCGAAACTATTAGCTCATGTCAGTTGAACAAATTAAACTTTTTTTTAGCGTACATGAATTGTGTGTCAATTTATCTCATTTTTTTGATATAAATTCTTAGCTTTCTTCAATAGTCAATCAATTTCTTTTTTAATTCTTTTTTACTTTGGAAAAAAGAGTCATATATTATTTGTATTAATATCGTGTCAAATATATTTTTAAATATTTAATTTTAAATTTGTGATTATAATTTATTATTAAAAGTTTTGTTTATAGATACGTGATTCATATATGAACAATTTTAGTAACGAATCATAGCTATACATTTTAGATTTGATGTTTAAAAATATGTTTGACACGCTCATTAATTTTATTATTGTTATATTTTTCCGTTCAAACAATATTATAATAAAAATGTTTGGATGGAGATGCATAAGAGAGCAAACCATGCTGCCGTTTAGTCGCCTTTTTCATGAAATTAACAAGTCCAAAACTAAACGAAGACATGATAAAATGATCAAGTTTTAAATGTTCGGTTGAAAGTTTGCGTTTTTGCTCACTACTTTGCGTTTTCTACATAAATAGTGGCATAACTTTTGTAACTTTTTATGCTTGGAAGAAGTTTTCGTGTAATACCTTCTAAACGCGCCCTACAGGTGTACGAGTCGAGATTCGACACGCGTCGAGGTGGCTCACGAGGTGCCATAAGAACACATAAGTCATATGCAACTGAAACTCATAGAAAATTTGTATTAAAGTAATATAAAATATTTGCATAAACTGATCCATAGTCGTCATAAAATATAATGTTAATTTAAACATATTAAGTTAGATAAAAAGTCAGATTGCTCGATAAATAAGACTCGATACATGAGAAATAAAAAATATGTCTACTAATTGGCCATAAGACTTAAACACTTTTACAAATTATGACGTGCAATTTTTAATGGTCACGAGCAGCTTCATCATCCATACTAATCCTATCTGCCTGCATGATCCGATGCTAAGAGACATAGTCCCATAAACTTTCGCTCAGTATGTAGAGCCATAAACATTAGCAATAAAATTATTTACATATACATATTTAACATAGTCATAAATTAACATGACTTTTATGCATCAATAACCATAAAACATTTAGGATCCATGATCCATTAATAAATATAAGGTTCCATGAATCATAATTTATAAAAATCGTTAATATCTTTGACTTTAGTAATTTTCATAATCATAATCATATTTAACATGAACACTTAATACATTAGGCTTCTTAATGTTCATATCAATAACATATGTGTCCATGCTAGACATTTATCTCATTTGTTGTCATTTGATAATCGAAAGTTCACCTTGTGATTTTCGTGAGTCGTCCCCATATGAGTCGTCCCAATTTTATGATGAACATTGCTCATTTCATGGTCATAAGGATCCTTGATAATTTCATATCCATATGGTTTCTTGAATCATTTATTCGTTAATCATCAAATAACAATCCTAAGTTTATTTCAATAATTTATCATGATTCTTTACATGTGTTGGAGAATTGAGATAACCTTGGTTGGTTATAAATGGTTAGCTCAATGTAGGACACACTTGCTCTCGTGAACTCTGCACGAAGTAATCCACCATACACCACCCACGTCTGGGTCATAAAGGCAGGAACATTTATATCCCATCCCGACAGACATCCAATGCATAACTCCAACATGTTCATTTCATACAATCATACATTAATATATTAGCATTTTAATCTATTACAATTGAGCATGCAATACTTTACCTAGGTTATCAATCAATAAACTCAACTAAAAAAAAATATTTTATCAATTTTGGGGTCAAGTCGATTGATCCAAAACACTCAGGTCGGTTGAACTTATTCCTCCAGGTCGGTTGAACCTGCCTCAGGCCGGTTGAACCTGTGCCAGGTCGATTAAACCTACCTCTCTTTTGTAGTTTCACTTTCGAGGTCATTTTGATCAAGTTATAGTTGGCCAAAAAATGCGTATATCAAAATGTAGGTCTCAAAGTCTAGTTTCTATAGAAATTGATACCTAATTCTAAGTTGTATTTTGGGAGTTATTCCTAAAATATCCAAGCATTGTCAATGTGTCATGAGTCATACTATGGTCGTTTTGTAAAATACATAATAAACTATGTATCTAAGATTTTTCTAAATTGTCGATATCGTTCAATACATCATTCAATTATGGTTCAATATAATAACATTCTCATACTTTTGATTATCATAACATCATTTATTTTTAGCTTATGAAATTTATAATTTCAAAAGCTAAAACATATTTTAGGACTTTATGTAAGCATAATACTTTGCTGCCCTATCTTGTATCTTCATACTTTCAAGCTCTAGATCATGCTATTAACATGCTTGAACAATCATAAAATTACATTGACACAAGGTCAATGTAGGGATCCCTCTACATACCTATTTTGCTCTAATTTTTCTTTAGCAATGTTTTTTTTTCTATTTTCTTGTTCTTCTCCAAGCTTCAGCTGCATCCTTCTCTTAGCTCTTGGCTCAATCTCTCTCCTTCTCCTAGTTGATTTCCTTATGAAAATCAAGATGATTGAGCTCAATGTTGGATTGCACTTTGGATTGAGTTTTCAAGTGGTCAACTTGAAGAAATGAAAAAAAAGAAGATAAAAATCTAATTAAGATTTTTATATGGGTACATGATGGATTTTTAGTGTTTTGGGAGGTTCAATAAGGACTTGATATGTGTCTAAATGTCCCCCACTTCTCTTCTCTCCTTCTTTTTCTTTTCTATTTTTCTTTAACTTATGGCGAGTATTACATTTCGAAATAAAAGAAGCTATCATTTTCTGATTCTAAATTTTATTAATTTTATATTATAATAATATTAATATTTTTTCAAGATTAACAAAAATAACACATTTTATGTTCAATGTCATCATTTAGAGCTTATTTATTTATTAGTTAAATAATCTTATATATGTTAGAAGATATTCAAAATATACTTTCTAATAGTATTGACTTGACAGAATTTCAATGGACTCCTCGGGATGCTATTTTTATATTTAAAACGACCTAAGTATAAAAAATTCTGATTTTTTAAGGGTTATGAACTTATAAATAGAAAGTAAACGGGCCTAAATACCATCAGGGAGGATCAATAAATTTTAGTAGTGCTTGAAACTTTATTTGGCACCTAACCCGAGTTCAAATCTTTACATTTGACAAGGAATGAGAGCATTGCATCAAAACGATATTAGGACACTTACCTAGCCAACACTTAGATCCAGCTTTACTCAAATTTTTTTGGTTCACCCCAACATTACCCACTTGTCCAACTATTGCTAAGCGGTTTTTGAATATCAAACGGATGGATCTCACCATATGGTAATATTAATGTGGCCGATTTACCCTCTTTTATAATCAGTTTCGCTACAACACCTGCTGCTCTAACTAATTGTCCGCCCTTTCCAAATGTGATTTCTATGTTATATATGGCCGTGCCTAAGGGCATATCGGTTGAAGTAGATTCTTCTTTTTATTAATAAAAACCCCTTCTCAAACTGTACAAGCTTCTTCTAAAACATACGACTTTATAGATGTATATGATGATATCTAGACAGATGAATTTTATATGAATGTACCACATGAGTGGATATACAAGAATCCAATTCCGCTGAATAACTCATGTTTAGCGGACTTTATTTACTTACCAACGAGTCGCCGCAAGATTCGGTAGTCTGCAACAAAACTTTGCCATGCACAGAAAGAATATGTATCAGCATCTACTTATATCACCGAGTCTAATAGGAAGCAACTTCACATAGAATATGTATCAGCAAGTTCAGATAGAATGTACTTGTAGGAAGATCAAAATCAGCAACATGAACGTGGTTCTTTGATCAAAATTGGATGCATTGCCAATTACTATTTACAAAAAAATGTTCATAAACGACATTGTGATTTCTTCTCGACAAAAAATAACTGGTGATGTCAATATTTACCAGCAATCTAGTAATATGTGCTCATGGACATATGGAACAATGAATGCCTATTTGAAGAGTGCATAACCACATGGATAAGCTCACACAAACCCTACAGGTATAAATAGATGCCGCACCAGCAATCAGCAATTTCCCATCTTTCTTTTTCCAGCTAAGAATTGTTAGTGCCTCCTGAAACAAACTTCTGAGTCAAAACTATTGTTTCACAACTTACTGATATTTGGCTTCATAAATCATCTATTCCAGTTAGCATCGTTATCCAGGCTAGCTATACCCCTTGAGAAGATTCTTGAATAGAAGAAAATCTTTTGATTGCATCTCTACCGATAGTCTGGCTTCAAAACCCATCTGGACCCATTAGCATCTTTCTCTAAGCTAGCTATTTCCCTGAGAAGATTCTTGAATAGAGGCAAATCTGTTGACTGTATCCTGTCCTTGAAGTGTTGTGTTATGCTGGAAGAATCACTGTACCCACCCATCTTCTGAATAAAGGTGCAGAGTTGACGGATCATAACTTCGGGTTGCGCTATTGTTATCTTACTTGGAGTCTTAACTGAGAAGCCATTTTTTTGGATTCTCCCAAGGTGATTGGAAGTAGAAGCCAAATCTAGTTCTTGTTCGAGTGCATCACCAGCGGCTCTTTCCTGAGTTCCCTTAATTTTAGCCAAGAGTTGAGCTGAAGACAGAGCCTTGGTGTTAAAATTCCCAGCTGAGAAACCAGGAGGCCTCATTGTTGACCCTTCTGTAGGCCTTGGAGGTGTCACCAAACGGGCATTCACTGTAAATCCAAACCTGTTACGGCCAGATGATGGTGCCCCAGCAGCACCAGCTCTTCCAGTCCATGTCGGAACAGCAAAGCTTTCACGGCTCCTAAGTATTCGTGATTCTCGTAAAGCTCGTGCTGCTCGCTGTGCCACTTGGGAAGCTTGCTCTTCCAACCTCAGCTTATCATCATCGTGAGCATTCATAATATCATCATGGTTCATTGCACTCTAAGGAATGACATAAGTCAAACTTAAGTGTTCGGTATCACAGAAAAATGTGAAAGATGGTGACAAGATTTTGACTTACATGAAAACCATGAGCATCAAGAAGACTCTGTAATATGTTTGTTTCCTCGTCTTTACTAGCAATACTTTGATCGATCTTCTCTTTTCCTTTAGTACTGGGAGCAGATGCTTTGAGCCCCGATGAGTTCATCTGTGCTGCTGATGAATCTGGTCCGGTGGACACTGAAGATGTGAGTTCTTTGGTGTCTTGGTTGTCAACTTTTATTTCTTCCACTAACTGCCTAAAAATATTTGATGTTTCAGTTGAACAGTCGTGTTGATCATCTTGCAAGGTGAAGAGATCCTTCATATCTCTGGCTTTAAAGAGTCGTCTTTGCTGGGGATTCTTTAGTATCTTGTTGCTAAGGAAATGCTTGTAAATTTGTCTATGGTACACCTTTTCCTCTATAGTTCCACGTGTTATTAGCCTGTAAACAGTTACATCTCGTTTCTGCCCAATTCGCCAAGCACGTTCCCTAGCCTGCTTTTTATATAAAATTTGAAGTCAAGATTCACATGGAAACACCACTAAATAGAATTGTCCAAATATGAGAAAGTATGCATCAAATTGTGGACCATAAATAAATATGCAGCTTTAAACAGTTTCTCGATTGCACTCACAAAGCTAAATATCTGGAGGATCGTAGTAGCAAGAATCAACAGCTCCTCAAAAGCTACCAGTAGGTTCATAATATAAAAGACAATGAATATGTTGTCAAAAAGATAAAAAGTGATATAATATTGTTATCTGAAACATATGCAAGATTCTTGAACTAATGCGTGTAGCTAATAATGGATGAAAACCCCTCGTTAGTCAGAAATATGTAATAGCAATTCCCAAAAGAGAGAATTTTCAAACAACACTGCCATCTCATTCCTAAAAGGGGGACAATTTTGGTAGAGAATGTCATTCATTATACATGCAATACCTAACACTAGACCAGATGTAGTAGGCCTTTGAAAATTTAGTAATTATGTCTCAAAATATAACCCTGTTCTGAAGCATGAGGCAGTCAGGAATCAATTTTAAGTATGCTGTTGATGAGTCATTCTTGACAAATCTGCTTTCGTTCATTCATCAGCACAGGCTCATAAAAGTAAACAGTAGCTATACATAGGGACTTCACTAAGAAAGCCTTTTTTCTTATCTGAGGGATAAAACATATGATTATTTCAAAAAGTAACATTAAAAGATAAACAATGACTTTCATACTATACAGTAGTATGAAAATGTTTAGACAACAGTTTAGATTCGTACTTATAAAAAAACAGTTTAGATTTGTTAGAAGCCAACAAGTAATTATAGCCAGATATACATCACAGGAAACACACTAAAAGATCACCTGCATATCTGTCGATGGATTCCAGTCAGGGTCATAAATGATGACCCTGTTAGCCCCAGTCAAGTTTGTCCCCAACCCACCAACTTTTGTAGTCAGAATAAAAATAAAGACCTCCTCTGAATTGTTGAATTCATCTATAAGCGCCATCCGCTGTTTTACAGGAGTAACCCCATCCATTCTTCGGTAGTTGTACCCATTTACAGCAAGAAAAGTCTGGATAATATCTAACATTTGTTGTGTCTGTGCAAAAAGTAGAACACGATGTCCCTGTTCTTTCCATACCTTGAGAACTTGAGAAACTACCTTCATCTTTCCACTCCTTTCTGGATTTCCATAATCTGGGTGCTGGTCAGCATGTTCTCTTTCCAATAGATCAGGATGATTGCAAATTTTTCGCATAACATCTATCCCATAAAGTGAATTCCTGCTCCCATCAAAAATTTGTTCGACATCAGAGCTAGCAAGAAATGTTCGATATATAGAGATCTGTTCTGAAGTTAATCTGCAGAAAAGAACATGCTCCGTTTTCTTAGGTAACTGAGCATCTACATCAGATTTCATGCGCCGGAGAAGATATGGCATCACCAAGTCACGCAGGACAACTGCACAGCGGTAAGCTGTAGATACTTGTAAAGGTGTGGCATTGGCATACCCACCCACTTTAATAGGGACAGCAAACTCTGACTCAAATACAGGCAAGACACCTAGTTTCCCTGGAAAGACAAAATCAAAAAGAGACCACAACTCAGAGAGCTTGTTCTGTATTGGCGCACCTGTCATAATTATGCGATGCACAGTCTGCAATTGTTTACAAACCAAAGTTATTTCAGCATTAGGGTTTCTGATACGATGGCCTTCGTCTAAGACAGCATATTCCCATTCAATTTTAAGCAGGTTTTCTCCCATGATGCGCAGTTGCTCATATGTGGTAAGAAGCAATCCCTTCTCAGATTTCACAACACGGTCAATCATACTATCCCACTTTTTCAAGGACTTGGTAGGATGCACCTCAGTATCATTATCCGATGAGGCTTCACTATCATAATCACTCTCATCAGGTTTGGATTTTGCCAAGCTATTAGAAGCATGTGCTGAGTCATGCAATATCTCAACCCTGAACTCAGGGTACCATTTCCGCACCTCCCTTTGCCACTGCTGGAGAAGGGTCACAGGGCAAATGACAATGCTGGGTTTATATAGTTTACTGAAATGCAGAGCACCAAGAAATGCTATGACCTGGATGGTCTTACCCAGGCCCATTTCATCTCCAATGATACCACCAGCTCTTTGGCAGTGTAGTTCCCAAAGCCACTGAACCCCTACTTTCTGATAATCAAAAAGCTGGGCGTAAATCGCACCAGGGATCTTCAAGCCTCCATCAAGAACTACAGAAGGTTCATCCTCAAATTCTCCCTCCTGAGTTTCAGCCTCCACATCTGAGATATTTGAGTCTCCTTTTGCATCTTCTTCTGTAAGAAATTTAGAACAAAAACACGAATTCAAACATATTCTTTCTATATTATATTAGTACAATGGTGCTAAATAATCAGGGGCTGTTTGGATTGGGATTAAGTAGAGGAATACAAAGTTATTCTCTAAAAACGGCCAAACACCCAGAGAATTAGGAATAACTTGGTCAACATCTCAATTTTTTAAAACCACCTCGAAATACATGAAACCACCCTCAATAATCCAGAGAAACTGATTAACCTTATTCCTAAGGAACCTAAGAATTGCTATATTTCTTTCCTTTTATTGTTTCAATTTTTTTAAATATAATTATTATAATTCTTAACACAATGATTATCAATTAATTGTTATTTGTAATCGAATATTTATTTAAACCTATAAACTGATGATGTATATGAATGTTGTATTATATAATATTATCAATTAATTAATAAATTACGAATAATAGTTTATTATGCTATGCTTGTAAATTAACAATTAATTATATATCATTATAAATATGGTAAAATAAAATTTGTTTTCATTAGTGAAAAACATGCGTTTAGTAAAGAAAATTAAGATTATTTCAACATTACTTATTTTCCTAAATATTGTATTCTATTTTTTTTTTTACTTCAATCCAAACACTTCTATAATAAGAATAATCTAACTTTTGGAATATGTTGATGTATAATCCTATTGTAGCAGATTCTTGTACATATTCCTCTAAATTTTAATCCCAATCCGAACGGCCCCTAAATCTTAATATGCCAGCGAGATCATCAAAATCATGGTGGAAAGACTGGATAGGAAGACTGTTCTCCACCTATCAGTGGATATGAAGAATGCAAAGCTGAGCAGAAAACTGAAAATATCTTAGAATAACTGGAAGATGCTGAAATTCTCAAAGTTTTCCATTCTTAATTCATTCATCAGCGTATCAGCAAGAAATAATGCAAAAAAGTGAAGAAGCTTAAACCTCTAGAATACAGGATGGTGAAGCATACCACATTCATCCATCAGTTGATCCTTTTTTGCATCAGCATTCCTCCATCTCTTATCAGGTAAAGGCCTTTTTTTCCATTTAACCTTTCTTTTTTCCTTTGATGTTGGAGATCCTGGACGTTTCAGAGGTGTTTTAAGCCTTTGGAAAGGTCGTGTAGGAGCATCAAGTCTTGGTAAGTCTTCTGCATTAAGTAATTTGAGTGTAGGCCGAGCTCGTGCAAATTCCGACATTGATTGAGCAGCTTTGGCAATGCTAGCGGCAGCAAGACTGTCCACTGGGTCTTCCTCATGAGTGTATAATCTATTGGATGACTCAGGTTGTTGAATACACCGCTCAAAGCCTTCGAGCTTATGAAATGGAGTTAAAATGCCTTTCCGAACTAATTTATCTCTCTCCTGAGACATAAATAGCTAACGCTTAGCAACCAAAGCTACAACTCCAAGTTTCATGACGAACATGTAAAAACGTTGCAGAGCTCAACCAACACAAAGAATTAAATAAAGGATGATTACTCACAGTTTCCATAAACCCACCAGATGCCCCATCTAGCACTGCATCAAAATCATCATCTTCTTCATAAGACACAACCTTGAAAGGCAGTTTAGAATCCTTAACTGATTGGTCAGCTTTTCTTGGCTTCTTTTTGGGCTTAGAGTTTTCTTTGACTAACTCTGCAAGGAGCCTTTTATGTTGCTTCTGCTCAGTACCATTATCAGGAACATAATCACGAAGTTTGGAGATTTGCTTTAAGAGTTTAGCCTTTGCTTGGTTGAGGCTTTGTAAACGATCTTTCGCTAGTGCATGTTGCACATCATTGGATGTAGCCTCGACAGGATCAGTGATATTTTCGCTGCATTTAGCTTTAGCGATACTTTTATCATCTGTACTTTGACCCGCACATTCAGGAATAGGTTTAGAATTTTCAACACTAGAAGCTACAGCTTGTATTTCAACTTCCAAAGCACACAGCCTATTATAAAGACTGGTTTGGTTGGGAAATGATGAATCACCATTGTCATCAATATCATGTTCAGTAGAGCTCCCTCCAAGTTCACTTGCCAACCTTCTGTCACTCTTTGCCTGCAAATAATCACACCTCTGGTTGAAGCTGGGTTACATTAGTCAAATAACAATTGTGGAACTTTTAATTGTTTAGTGAATTACTGTGGAATCCACAGTGGTAGCGCTACAACACAAGTTTATGCATATGATGTGATAGGAAAAACAAAATACCTCCGACAATATTTTTCGTTCAATATCTTCCTGGTTGGCAGATGCAATGCCTAAACTACTTAATAAAAGCTTGTCCTCGTCCTCCTCTTCCATAGCCTTAGATGAAAGGTGTAAGCTGTCTAAAATCAATGACTGTTGCTTAGGACAACCACCGAACCAGAGGCAAAGAAGTGTTAGCCTGCTTTAAGACGATTTTTGTTCAAACATGAGCTCCAAGAAAGAAATCTTCTGAAAGGAAGAAGGTTAGAGATGTAATCAGCATAGGTAAGGAGAAAACAGACTTCCTTGATGGCATACAAACTGAAAGCAAATACATTTACAGTCAGCAATAAGTTGTTCTATTATTTCTATAAGATTCATGTGTTATTGATCTTCTGGTACCCATAGCATTATCCTATTAGCCTATTAAGCTCCATTATCCTAGTTTTTATCATATGATACTCCTGCAAAATATATGGGAGGTAACAAGTAACCAATAAACACAATAAGTCGATATGAGTAACAATACCATAGAAAACCTTAAACTTGTTCTATGAAACCAGAAGTTCAAGAGTTCAATAAAGCAAATTAGACCTCCCACACAAAAATGTTCATTAGTTATACCCAAAATTCCAAGGTTATGAGAACTGATCAGATATTAAACCGAAAAGGCCTAATCATGCATATATTAACATCGAAAATCGAGTCCCACATTTCATGATAATAGCTCAAAAGACAATCACATCGTTAATAAAAAATTAATCACATGAGCTAAAGAAATGATTTCACTGAACCACTAGCAATGTGGTTATATAGGTTCGTGATATCCACTCACTTCGGCTATGCTCAACCTCGTTGGGTCTCCCCGTCCGAGCAAGTTTACGATCGGAGACCTAATCATGCATGTAATTCGATTAGTATCACGTATTATATGACTATATAATTAAGTTGCACCTATTCGATTGAGTTTTCTTCAACGTATCTATAACATGACAATATATATATATTCATTATTTAATATTTTCGGATTTAATAAATTAATTTAATTTACCAATCCGAATTCTGTTATATTCAAATACATCCGGATTTATTAGGATTAAGTGTTTATAACTCAATATCTTTAGGAAAGATACCCTCCTTTATATATTTATTTACTCACATCATTTAACTAATAATCGTGTATATTACTATTTATTATGCGACTTACTTATAGGTTTGGAAAATCATACTTTTCTTATGATTAAATTACTGCTTTCCAAAGCTCTCACCTAATCCTTCACCATTTTTAGTCCAATATTATATCATACACACATTAGCTATCTCTCTCACAGATTGGTCAGTCACCTTCATGCATAACTAAATACATATGTATATATACGTGTGTGTGTGTGTGTGTGTGTGTGTGTGTGTGTGTTACCATTCTAATAATTTTCACATATTACTTAGTAGCCTGTTATCTATGTTTATATACAAAATACATGGATTATGTGTTTAACTATGACCATTATTATTAAGTCCCCCTTTTTAATATGTCAACTCTAGAGAATCATCCCAAGTTCATTTATAAACAATGTATACCTATTAGTACCAGCTGTGGTGCATCTATATACTCACAATTTTAAGTATTTACTCTTATTATACATAATTATTGTTACTTATGATTATGCAACTAGTCCTATCATGTTATTACCTAAGGCCTTTAACTCTAATGATCCAAATCTAAATAAAACTTAATTAATCATTAAGTCCTAATGAAGGTATCAGCCACAAATTTATTTAACTAACATCTTGTTAGCTATGAATTCACAAAGATACTAACTAACCAATTTTAAGTGCATAATAACTAACAGAATGCAGATTAATCCAGTTCAAAGTATTCATGTGCTTCAGGTTAGATAAATTGAACCTTATTTAAATCCTATCCGATGGATTAATTAACTAAAGTACACTTTGTGTTAATTGGTCCATTAATCAGGTAATTTATCTTCAACCCGAGAACTAAATAACTTAAATCAGAGGTAGCCATCTTCCTAATTCCTATCATACTATTATTATTAGTATCAAATTTACTCCAGCAGTCCCTTAATTCGTCTAACTACGCGCATGCTTCTATGTGTTATTTTAAACGGTGATTCAGCCAAGGTGTTACCTCTAAAAAGGTGTTCTCTCTCCAGTTTTTTTTTCTCCGGCAGCGATGAGCAAACCTCCGGCGGAACAACTCTGTTCTAAGAGAATGAACTCAAATCCCCCAGAGAGTCACCAACTAAACCATCCCTATAATCTAAATTTTCTTACAGGAAGCAATGGAGAGACTAATCCGGTGAGTAGTGATCGGATTCGCTCCCGTGCGCCGGCGAGAAGGGCTCCTGTTTGCGCTGAAATCCGTCCGCGAGGGTCGCCGATTCCTACGCCCCCGTGTTCGCGTCGTCGAGGAGAACGTTGTGGTACCGTCCGATGACCTCGTCGTCGCCGGAATACTGCTGGTCGGACCTCCCCTGGCAGCGACGGCCGGTGAGTCGTTCGAATGGGGGAGAAGGGAAGAACCGAAGCGGAGGAAAGAGAGAAGGAAAGGTCGGCCTTATTTATTTGATTCTGGAGGACACGTCGAAATTACATATATTTTTTTCCTGCCCTAAAGAATGACGAAATGCCCTCACAATTCGGAGAAATTACGGATTTGCCATTGAACTTAACTTACAATCCACAAGTATTAGCTCCATCGAATGGCCATCACATCCACAAACTAATCGATATAACTCCATCGACAAGAAGCAGAATCGAAGAACATGTGAAGGAAACAATTTTTTCCGGCGATTTGGATGCACAATTCGCAAATAGAAGACAACAAGAAACGACATGATATAAAGATTGGGGAAGGAAGGGAGCACGAACCGCGACTGAGATGATTTGAAGAGAGAGAGAGAGAGCAGGAATCGTCTCTAAAACCCTAATTCGAGAATTCGTCCATGGAGGACTTCGTCTCTCTCTCTCTCTCTCCTTCCTTCTTTCTTGGTCTTCTCGGCAAATTTGGGGTAGTTTTTTAACATTTTATATGAAGAGACCGTCGACGATGAACCGGCCACCGCAACCGGGTTCGTACCGGTGTTACGTGCGGCCAAGATGGTGCGACGTGGCGCCTTATGATTCGGAAACTTGAAGCGGCAAGGACACAACGGGTCGGATTCTATGAGTTGCATATCCGATAACCGCAGGGATGTGGTCGGATTGGTTCTGTTTTCTATATTGAAACATTTTTTTTCCGATGAAAACAAAGAAATAAAAAATATTGTCTCTTTTGACATAAAAAAAGTCATACGTAAAATAGATTTCTGAATAAGAAATTTTGATTTGTAATTGGTTTTTATTAATTTATAAGTTGTACGGGAAAACATTTATCAGAAAACTTTTTATGCAAGAAATGTAACTAAATTAAGTTTATTTAATTATTTTTCTAAACTATATCACGCCAGAAGGGACGAGAAGTCCA
Organism: Pontederia paniculata; assembly: GCA_001647135.1. Lineage (NCBI taxonomy): Eukaryota > Viridiplantae > Streptophyta > Magnoliopsida > Commelinales > Pontederiaceae > Pontederia > Pontederia paniculata. The sequence continues at coordinate 121,444 of LTAE01000221.1, read as the reverse complement.
TTTTTTACAAATATTTTATTGAAAACTATGTACAACTTTTTTTACAATTAATTGACCAAAAAATTGCAACTGTTAAATATAACAAAGGGAAACGATATTTTCACTTATATATTTTCTCCTAAATAAACACAATATTAATTTCTTTTAAATTATAGTTTGATTACATGGGGCATACAAAACAAAAAAAAAGGCAAGCAAAAGAAACCGTAAACCAAATTAAATTAAATTAATCGAGGAACTGAAGAGAATGAAGGGAAATGCTATTTTGCATTGTTGCGGTGAAGCAAACTGCAGAATAGCTGAGTGATGCATCAAAAGATTAATCTCCGAAAATTAACTCATTTGAGAAAGTTACATGATAAAGTAACAAAATCTAGTGGCAAAATTAACATTACACTTTGACTGTGCTAGCAATTAGATGAAGTTACATTTGTGCCTGCAGCGTCACAGTCTACTTACTACTCAAAGAAGACTAGTAACAGGTAAACTCCAAGTCACCGTCTCTTCTTGCTCGACTTGGATGGAGTCGCAACGACATAGATGAAAAGTCCAACCAACGTTAGGACAGATGCCAGAGATCCATATTTAGCCAAAAGCCTCTGCAAAAATAAATAAATAAATAGGCTTTTTTATTAGAAACCAAGAAGTTCAATTGAAACTACGAAAGATTGAAATGAAAGTAGAAGATTACCTTTGCCTGACAATTTGGGGGCAGAGTAGATATCACAAAGTAGAAAATCAACAGTCGATGGCCGCAAATAAAAAATATTAGTGATGGCATTCAGGCGATAAATAAGAAACGGATAGCTAATGTCTAATGAGTAGATGGATAACTCACCCATTCAAACTTCTTTTCAGGAGGCCTGTCTGCAAGAATATCCAAGGGAAGAATTGGGGTAGAATAGGCTTCCTGGAACAAATAAGTCGGTAAAAGTTCGAACAAGTCAATTGACAGGGTCAGGGATAATATGTTTTCGAAATTCGAGAGGCATTTCAGAAGTTGCAGCCTTTAAGCTTCATGTTTACAATGGTAACAATCAACAACCAAATTGATGTCAAGTAAATATATAGCTACAACCGTTGAGATGTCCATGCAGTTAAGGACAAGAAAGTACAAACCTGTAGAGCAGCCTTTGTGGGAACACGAAATTTGATAACAGCAGGAGAACCATAGAACACGCCTTTTGTTTTAGCCTCCAACACAAAGGAATGAGAAACAGAGGAACCACTGAAGACAACAGAAATCAACCTTTTTTAAATAAATATGAGTGGAATTTAAATATAGCATGTACAAAGTGATAGGCATGTTCACTCACGCATCAAGTCTTTCCCATGTCACTGATGTGTTACCAGACACAACATCAAACGTATCCTGAGGCCAATTATCATCAACTAGGGTCACATCATAAGCAGTCCTGGAAATTGACAAATGAAGTGTTTCATTATTGGATGTCTATTTTGTAAGTTAAAAAGTATTTCAAACATATCAGCCAAGAAACCAGTTCAATAACTCTCAGAATTTCAGTACTACCAATAATTCAGTTGGTTTAATAACGCAGGTAACAAACACCAAATTACAGTATCAGTGCAATCTATTCAAAATTCAAAAGTTATATAATGAAAAGAAAATTATATAACCTCTATGTGAATGTAGATACGAATGGTTTCTCTGGTCATAAATAGGTAAAAATGCATTGGTAATTCTCAAGAACAACCATTTAAAATATAACTGAAAGGTCATAAGTAGAATATATAACTGAAAGATCATATGTACAATCTGGAGATGATTGAAGCATAATATATGGATACCTTCATTCTCCTTTTTTAGAAAACACTTTCATTCTTTTATCATATCATCATATACCAAAAACATAAAGGATAAAACTCAAGGAAAAAAATATTTGAAACCTCAAGCATGGAAATGCTTGAAAAGGTTCGCAAGATACACTGCAGCAAATCCTCTTACTCTATTAGACCTTACAAACAATGAGCAATATTACCTAGGACTGGTTATTCCATAAGCAAAACAGCTCATGACAATGCACCAACGAAAACTTAAGACTGAAACAAGCTTGATATGAAATGAACTTCTAAGCTGCTACCTAGGTCCACACCAGATTGTAAGTTGGGTGACAATAAACTTGGATGATAAAAGGTTGGATGCCAGGGTCATATAACAATAAATCAAAACACCATGGTCAGTATTCATTAACCTAAATGCCCAGAAGATTACTTGCTTCTCTAGAGTACCACAGAAGAGCCATTCCGTGCCCCATTCATGTGAGAGGCACCAATCAACTGTATCTATCTTTATACTCGACTACATGAATAACTCAATCAAATAACAAACACAATGCTCACCCATTTTCGAAATATTAACCAACTGAAATCAGCACAAATAACTTAAGGTTCAAATTAAAACTTAATTCAATCAATATCAGAGCGTAATATACATTTGACATGCATCAGCTAAGCCATTATTTGATCACAAGATCAGATCTTTCAAGCGTTACTTTCGTCGAAAAACATTTTATTCTTTACTCAATTAAGGTGGAAACATGCATAATCGTCAATCTTAAAGATCCTCCTCCTTCAACACATCAAACATATAGGTTAACCACTCAGAAGGGTCGTTTCTTTTAGGTTTAACAAAGGAGGCCAAAGCCTATTACAAATTCTAATAGAAAACTGCCCCTGAAACAAAGACCCTCCAGGTGCCCGCAAGGAATGGAACTTGGTGTTCATGGTTGAAATCGAAGTCCCCAGCAGTTTTACAGAAATGACTGATTCAGGTACGAATAAATTGGAAACTAAAGAGATGGAATATACATGATATCAAGTATTGGTAGCCTACAATACTTTGTATCAAAATTGCCCTTGCTCGAATCCCACCCGCACCTCTCACACCCAAAATATATTGCTCCTTCTGATGTCAGGAACGGAACCCTCGTAGGAACGACAATATTCCCTACACAAAAATGTCCATTTAGATCTAAATACTGAAATTTCAGCAGAAACAACGACCATTCTTACATCTCAATTAATGCTTTTGATGTAAGCACCAAATCTCTCCCCGTAAAGTCGCCAATTCATCCAACAAGCAAGTACATCACAGCATTTAAATCAGATCCAGACACAGATCAAGGAAAACGAGGACATAATCAAGCGAAATCAACAGCAAATTTCTGTCTTCGCGCAGTGTCTTACGCGGATCCTTGATTGTAGAGGTCGATGGAAACTGAGACACGCTCGACGCTGGACTTGAGGCGGTTGAGTGCCACCTTCTTGTGCGCCACCACAAACGGAGCATCGGAGCTCGCGGATCCGGCGACGAGGAGGAGGAAGAACGCGGCTACGGCGAGCCATGGTATCGACTTCGCCATGGCTTTTGGGGGTTTTGGAGCTCTCGTCGGAGGAGGTGGAGGAAGAGGAGGAGATCGGCGAACGTGAGGAATGGGAAAGCCTTCGAATCCTCTTTTGTCTCTTCTTTTCTATCAGAAATTTTAGGTGAAGTCCACGTATATTTGGTCCATCTCTGTATTCCTATTGGTTGCTTCGTCTGGACCCCGAGGAAAGGGTCCTTTTTCGGGTTCAAATTTCGGGCTACTTGATCAGATCCCGATGGGCTGGGCCTTGGAGTTGGGTGATCAGAAGTGTCTGGGCCCATAACTTTTTATTTGTCATTTTTTTAAATTAAAAAATATATTAGAATGTATCTGAAAAAATAATATATATATATTGAATATCTTGGTTAATATTGTAATTAATGACTATCATCTTGAAAATATGAAACAATGTTGACATCATTCAAAAAAATGTTTGAGATTTTGTGATGCTAATAAATAAAAAGAAAATTAGAGATGCATAGCACTTTGTATCGCACTCCTACGATACATCATTCGGACCATTAAATTTAAATCAATGGTCAAATTTGATCTAATTAAAATGAAAGAATAATTAAATTTGATCATTAATTTAAAATTAATAACCGCTATGATGTGCCGCAGGGATAAAGTACAAAGCCATTTTTTCCATAAATAAATTTGATATTCGAAAGTATAATGAATCTTAATAAATTAAATTTGAGAAATCACATGCTAATATATAATAATCACCCAGTAAAGAAATGCATAGATTCATTCATATGAACCCAATACTCCAACTATTGTTTGGAATAAAGATGATATATAAATATTAGGAGATATTTGTATTCTCACTTAATTGTTATAGCATCACATATTAAAACTTTTAATATGAACATATTAATTATGATTTTCTATATTATACAACTTACGAGTTGTAAATTATCCAACAGCAATAAAGAACTATGATTGCCAATTTTAAATGCACACAGTAGCAGCATTCAAACATATTCTCATAAATAAAGAAACCTGATATCCTGATACTATCACTTTTTTTCTCAGAACATTACAACATGCACTTTTCTCAGGATCATTGAGGGGGTCAACCATATTACCTTTCCAACTCAATTTGCTTGTTCCATCTTGTTGTGCACTCCAAATTTGGAAAGAGATAGAAAGACAAAAGAAGAGAAGTCTAGCATGAAGGATGAAAGTCACTTAGTGTAGCCAAGGAGACTGCCTACTAATCACACAAGAGACCCTGATGGCTGTTGCTGTAACATCACCAAGATGTTTGGAAGATGATCATAGGCAAGTCATCCTTGGCTATCAAAGACAGGCTCTTATCCTCATGTAAGACATCTCTTCCACTCTATATGTCTTTCTGTGAAGATTGCATGGAAGAAACTGACTTGTTCTGCAACTATTTATAGTACATGAAGGAAGAAGTATGGAGTGTTTGGCGCAAGAAATCAATTTGCCTAAATGATTCTATACATGTATGCAGAATATATTCCTAGCTCTGACCTCTGGGGAGGCGGCTTTGATGGAAGCAAGCATCCATCCTCATTATCTACTCAATGGCAGGTGGTAGTCTTAGTTTTCCAAATTCTGCAACAGAAGCTTCAAAGTGTCAGCATCTTACTAGTTGCTAATGTCCTTCATTAGCTTTCACATGTTTTGACCTCTCAATTTGAGCAAATAATGCGTGGGATCTTTTAGCCTAAGGATCAGAAAAGTGATACCAAATCTGAATGAAATATGTGTATCTTCTTCTAATGACATGTTGAAGCTAAGATGATAAAGAAAAGCTCTACTTTTAGATATCTTTGTCATACTTTGGTGGCCAATTTATTCCAAACTCAGATAAAGTCAATGCTAGGCACCAATAAAGCTTGTTTTTGTTCCCTACAAAATATTGCTTTGACCTGTGACATGATCCACTGAGGTTGAGGAGAGGATTTGATCAGGTGTGTGATAGGAATGTAGGACAAGAAGATTATGCTAAGCTTCTTCAGCAAAAGAAGTATCATGACACAGAATTGGTGTAGGTGACATGAAGTTGCCTACTGAGTGCCAATAGATGGAGAAGAAATGCACAAAACTAGAATATGCATCAGGCCGACATGCATGACGTGTGGCAGTTTCGCCACCCAGGCATCTCCATCGGCCGAGGTTTTTGACATTCTTACCAATCTCCAGCTAGCAATTTAGTGGACAAGAAGAGCTCATGAACCATTATTCAGCTGATCCATTACATGCATGGCCATCTCCACCTTTTCTTCTTCTCTATGTAGTCAGCATTTTTGTGCTTATGGGCATTCATTTCATACAAAAAAAAAATTATTGGTCAATTAGCTTGTATTATTTTAGAACAGCTTCATAGAATTTTAACAAGCATCTTCATCTTTTCAGAAATAATTTGTGCCTACTTGTAAATGAAAATTTCTGTAAAGAAATGTAACAGTGAAAACATAGACTGAAAGAATGGGCCTCCACAGTAACTATGATATAAGTTTCTGTCACTTGGATTGCTGAGCCCACAAATGATGCAGCAAGGTGCAACTGAGCATTTCCTTACAGTTGTTTATATCAAATTTTACAGAGTTACAAGATCAGTGCTTTAAACATGATACTTGGCCTTTGATCATGAAGTGGGGCAACAGTTATTTGTGGCAAAGTTATGAGGGCCTTAACTCTCACTTAATGAGTCCCAAGTCCCAACCCGTTCCTTAGACTTGTGTCTTTAATCCATCCTGACACATTCTTCCCCTACAACTGTAATTTACATGCATGACAGATCATTGTCAAACAGCAACAACTTCATTAATTACTGCACACAGAGATCTCAGATATAACTCTTATGTCCACGACCAATGATAATATCTCTAGTTCCCCTCCAAGCATCTCTGCTCAAAAGAGCTACATCAACATATAACTAATGTGACAGTAGTAATCCAATTACACCAGTGACACATTCATTTAATGATTCAACAGAGTTCTGCAAGCACAGCTCCTTATTGAAGTTCTCTCCTTTTTCAAGCTAGTAGATATTGCAGTATGAGTTGTATAGCCAGGTTAAAACTACATGGTAAAATGTTCTGTGCATCTTCTTTTCTCTCTCTTAGGTGAGATATTAAATGGTGGAAGGTCTCTATGTGCACTTAGTAGGTGGGAGGTTGCATTTGTATTTTAGGCTGTGATCTCAAGGGCTTCTGCCTCTCACCTGCAGTGAGTGGACACTCAAGAACCTCACTGCCAGTGATTATTGGTGGTGTTGATAATGCTTTGAATCTTAACTCAATGATCAATCCTACATTGTCCCGCAGTGCATCACAGCCGCTCGAATAATTGGGGCGGCGAAGTCACCCGTCTCATACAGAAGTCTCACCGCCCGATCAGCGAGCCTGAGGAGGCCACCCATCTCATACAGGGGTCTTGCTGCCCGATCAGCGAGCTTGAGGGGGTCTAGGGGGGATCTAGGGGATCCCCCTGCGGAGGCTCTGGGGCGGAGCCCCCGAAATCTAGACAATTCTAAGGTTTCTGTTTCCTATTTTGTATTGTAAGTCCTTATATAAACTCCCTAGGATTTGAGTTTATTCAGTATCTTGTAATTATTTATTATTTCTTCATCAAAGAAACTCTCAGCCGCCGCCCGAAAACGTAGTCCAGTAAAGAATGAACCTCGTAAATTTCGTGTCTTCTTCTGTATGCGCTCTTGTCTCTCTCTCGTCTCATATCCGCACCAGGTGGATTTTAATGGAAATCTTGTCCATATGTCTGTTGGGTAGTAAGTTGAAAGACATGATGGTGTTGTTCATGGAGGATGCTTTCCATGAATTTTAGTAGGACAAATGAAGTCCAAATTTCTGGTCAATGAATCCCTAAGTTAATATTCACATGACTATTCACTAAAAATCATGGCAAATTATGCTCTCACCTTCCATGTAAAAAAAAATATATATATTTGCAGAAGTGCCTGTGGCAGCTGCACCACATAAGTATGATTACAAAAATCCATGGCCAGTTGCTTATATATTATTTATAATGACCTCGATGGGTTCAAGCATCTTCACCTGAGAATCTACAAGAGAAAGAAATGCCAGCCTTCACCTCAGAATCAGATTAAGCAAGGGATTTATTTATTTGTACCTGTGTTCACAGGAAAACTACCAGAAAAAAACAGTTTTATGTTGATGATTTGGTGATGTTAACGTGTCAGAATTTTATGTTGATGCCAGATCGAGCTACAGTAGGTCATGACAGGCATGCCTCATTTCAGTTGCAGCAACCATCACCAGAGAAGATTACAAGATATAGAAGAAGATCCATATTTTTTATGTGTCAAATGCAGGGCTTGGTTATAATCGACTTTTATTGAATATTACAGTTTTTTACATGTTGCATCCTTTTTTTTTCTCATTGTAGTAACCTGCAAAAAGAGTTAGAATATTCGGGGCTCTCAACTGGTGAATGCACCGCTTCAATATGGAGCTCCATTTATAGGCGCTCGAATCTTTTAACCGGTGTACTACTCACGATCGCTCCTCCTGTGATCGTGCCCTTAACGTCGCTCTGCATTATTCGACGACAGCAGCCCACGAATCATGCATTCAAGTTAATATCCAACGCATGGAGTAGTTGTTGCTCCATGTTGATTTGTCCATTGGGGCACCCGTCGTGCATGAGTTGTCCATCAGTCGTTCCATCGTGCCAGTGCCACTCCGGTGATCACGCGGCTGCAATCTGGCGATGACCATATTGGTCACACTCCAACACTCATAGCGAATATGTATAAACTCCATTTTTGTTTAAACTCGTATAAACACATAAAATTAAAAAAAATTATCAAGCAATATTCACTGTAATATTATTGAATTCTGTCTTTTTCAAATTATTTAGATGTTTACATGGATTCACACAAATGTTGGTTTACACACTCATATACCTCAAATCTATATACGCCGAATTCATTTTTTCTTTTTTAATTTTTACTTATTATTCTTTTCCTAACAGCAAAATTCATTGCCACAGTAAGCTAAAGACAAGCTGTTTAGACTTGGATACTGAGGCTTCATAATTGGCAACAAAATTATTATCCATCACATTTATTTGTGATTTTATAATAGCATCTAAATTGTCTTTTTTATTTGCATTTTAGCAAGAAAAAGACAGGGCAATGCATGGTTATCCAGATCAAAGGAGTTGACTTCAATCCACCAGAATCTATCCATCTACCACCCAAAACTCATAGACAATGCATAAACTAATGAATTGGCAAATGGAATACAAGCAAGAGAAGATACTTGGGATGAAACTGCCAGTAGGTGGTTGCTTTCAATGCCTCCATGCTCCATTTCAACAGTGACAGAGCACAATGGATCAAAAGGAAGCTAGAGAGAGACTGCTACAACAAACTGAGCAAAAGAGGTAATAAAAGAACATGAAGTGGGCCATTTCTCCAACAAAAGACTTAAATTTCTTAGGTAGGGATGAAGAGGTAGCAATCAATTACAAAGATCCAATGATGCACATTTATATTTTGTCTCATGGTAATGACACCTTGGTACCTCACTGAGCTTACAATTAATTTTACCATTAACCACTGCCTCTTCTGCAGTTGGGAACTACTCAAGATGCCCACATTACTAGAGGTTGTCCTGGAGGAACTTTTGGTTCTATGACATATGAGATATTTGTTTCAGGAAAATAAGAGTGTAGTACAAAATATTTTTTAGTCAAGTCTAATCTGATTTTCACACGTTAATCTTGCTATTTTCGATATCTTTTCAAGTGTATATTTTGAGTTATTAGATTAACCTGATGCCATATATGAATGCATCTTATAGATTTAATGAACAATTCTGTAATGAGGAAATAAATGGTTTACTACATGAATAGTTCTGAACTACTAGCAGATGATTAATCCGGTGTTCGAAAGAGAACATAAAAGATAAACTTTGGCGGGTGAATATTTTTTTCTTGTAAAAAAAATACTAGAATGATGTTGGACATATACTAGCCCTTAAACAGACTAGTTTTCAGAGGCAAGGACAACAAATACAAAAAAAAATTAACTTGATGTCATATATCAATGTATCTTATAAATTAAATGTGATGAGGAAATAAATTGTTTACTACATGAATAATTCATTTTTTCGGTAAAAATCTATTGGTGTTCCGAATTACTAGCATATGGTTAATTTGATGTTCAAAAAAGAACATAAAAAATAAATCTTAGCCGGTGAATATCTCAATTTTTATTGTAAAAAAGTACTAGAATGATGTTTGACATATGCTAACTCTTAAACATATTACTTTTCAGAGGCAAGGACAGCAAATGCTAAAAAAATTGGGCAAGTAGTCTTTCTGCTCAGAAATTGCTTTCATCCATATTATAGCTAGGTACATATTGCTGAGATCATTATATTGTTTAGATAGTGCACCATCTCTTGTTCATATATGGATAGGCTAAGCATAGATGGGTTCACAATTATTGATAATGAGGTTAGGCATACTCTCTAAGATCATATATATATTTTTTTGTTATGGTTTGGGATCAACCGGTAATTTGAGGCTATTAGCATCCGACTAATCCAATGTTTGGGCGCGAGCGATAAAAGTTAAATTCTGATCTGGTGATTCCAAATGTTCGAACTCGGAGTTGTTAACTTCTTTGTCCCCCAACTTCGAAACACAAACTCGCTAACCATAACCATATATGACAATCAAACTTGGTTCAAAATTACATACACTTAATTGGTGCAATGACAATCCAAGTCAGCTTGAAGCAAAACACCAGAGACGTTCAACTCCTAAAACAAAAAGGTAAAGAAGAAGAAGATTCACAGGGCCAACTCCCTGGCTTCACAGGAAAGTTATGTACTATGAACTGTGAGATACCCAAGAAGAGGTTAAAAGGCAGCAGGACCCCAACCACCATAAAGAAGCCCACGCTTGCAAGCACACAATCCTAATAATGTAGACATCACTTCTACCATCTTTACATATACACATGCACATGCACATGCACAAAGAGAAAAGGAGAGAGAGAGTGAGAAAAAAGAAGATGAGTAGCCCATCGTTTGCATAATAAATCAGCATAAATTTGCCCCTTTTGCATCCACATGCACTGTCTCCTTCCTCCTTATTAAACAAGAACATCAAGCATTAAGTAACAACAGATCCTAATAATAAATCAACCAATATTAAGACCCACCACCCTAATAATAAATCAACCAATATTAAGACCCACCACCATGACAAGTGACAACCATTAATTAATTAAGGGCCCCTCACGCTTTCTAATCAACCCATAAAACAAGCCTAAAAACAATGCCATCTCATGACTAATCTTTTATATATGTCCCACAACATCAACACATTTTAGTTATTATCTTTGTTGGTATACTCCGATAAGTAATCATTTTTTCGGTACTAACCCCTAATATTAATTTAAAGGAGAACTAATATTTAGATCTAATTTAGTTCCAAATGACATAAATTCCCAATAATTACACTTTCAAACATTAGATATACCTACTACTTTTAATAAGTATCTATTTTAAATTTTGATAACCTTGGCTTAACACAATATAACATATGCATTGAAAATAACGTGGTCACATATGTATATTATGATTAAATGATATTTAAATGAAAGTAGCCCTACATTTTTTTTTGCCCTTAATTTTATAATATAGTATAAATTTAGAAACCCCTAATTTTTTAATGCTAAAATGCTGATTAGATAGCAATTATCAATTTATTAAAAAAATTTGGTTTTCATCTCGTTGATTCTGCGCTAACGGTTATGCACAAATTGAAGTTTCGATCTACCATTGAGTTCCACTAATTTGGCATTCACTCCGAATTGCATATCTGATTATAATAGATAAGATTTTTAATAAAATAATTTCGAGATAGAACTCGAGATCTCTTAAATAAAGATTTAATTTAATATAAACTATTTATCACTTTTAATTTAATTTTTTTCGATTATCATAATTTTTAAAAAGCAGTACCATCGTCCAACCTGCACGACACCAAATAGCGCACTGTCCACATCTGATTAATCTAGTGTCGTTTTGAATCGTGTGTCTAACTATTGTAGGTGAGACTCTTAACGAAAATATTTTATATTCACAAATTTCGAACTCGAGATCGGCTCAAGACTTCACCAGCACCCCTATGGAGCCTTTCACAAGCTTTATAAAGTAAACACGAGTGAAACTTTTGGCTCCCTTTTACTCCATCGAGCCGCTTTCTTCTCTCCTGTACGCGTTTGTTCTGCTGCATTCGCAAGTACTAAAATTTTGCGTGTTCCGGATTCGCCCTTCCTCGCGCCATGATATTGCAGGAGGGCCATTCCGGGGACGACGTCGACGAGCTCCGCCGCTGCCGCCGCCTCCTTTCCTCCGCTGCCGCCGCCGCCTCCGCCGTCGTGTCCTTCCGGGGCCGCTGGTCGGGCGTCGCCGGCACCGTCTCCCGTCTCTCGTCCTACCTCGACGACATCGCTGTCGACGACCGCGCCGCCTCCCACCCCCTGGTCGAGGAGCTCCTCCGTTCGCTCGCCGTAGCGCTGACCCAGACGCTGTCCCTCGCCGCACAATGCCGCTCTCCCGACCCACCCAGCGGCAAGCTCCGTACTCAGAGCGACATCGCCGTCGCAGCGTCCGCCCTCGACCAAATCGCCGCCGACGTTAAGGTTCTCCTGCGGTCCGACGCGCTGCTCGATTCTCCGGGCGCGGCGTCGAGGGCGCCGCCGCCAGAGAGCTCCTTAAGGGATTCCGTCCGGGCTGAGGCGCGCGGCCTCGTGACGAGGCTCCAGATCGGGAGCTCGGCATCGAGGGTCGCCGCACTGGACGCACTGCTCGCTCTCCTCCAAGAGGACGACAAGAACGTGATCATTGCCGCCGGACAGGGGGTGGTGCCGGCGCTAGTCCGCCTCCTAGATTCCCCCGCGGGCGGCGGAGGAGGCGAGGCGAGGGAGAAGGCGACGGCTGTTATAGCCAGGATCTCGACCGTGGAGAGCTGCCGCCACCTCCTGGAGGCAGAGGGCGCAGGTCTCCTCAACCACCTTGCCCGCGTGATCGAGTCCGAAGGCGCCGCCGCCAAGGAGAAAGCCTGCACCGCTCTCCAGCCGCTGACGCTGGCGAAGGACAGCGCCATTTCCGTCTCTTCGCGGGGCGGTACCGCCGCACTCCTCGAGATCTGCCGGGCGGGGACGCCGTCCGCGCAGGCTGCGGCGACTGCTGTGCTCAAGAATCTCGCCCTAGTCCCGGAACTCCGCGAGACCTTTCTGGAAGAGAACGGCGTCCCCGTGCTCATAAGAGTTTTAGCTTCTGGAACTACTGCAGCGCAAGAAAACGCCATCCACTGCCTCTGTAATCTGTCAACCGGCGAAGACTCACACAGCTTAAAGCTCGCAATCTTCAAAGAAGGCGCTTTGGAATTCCTAAAGAACTACTTAGAAGGCGACAATGCCACCGACGGCCGGAATCTCGAGCCGGCTATTGGATTACTGAGAAATTTGTCATCTTTCCGGTACATTGCAGAGATCATTGCCAACAATGACTTCCTTCCCTGGATTGTCACCGCCCTAGATAGTCCGAATTCTGCAACAAGGATTCAAGCTGCTAGGACAGTGGCTGATTTGGGTGCCACAATAGGAAAGACTAGGAAGGAGATCGGCGAGGCTGTGCCGAGATTAGTTCAGATGCTGGAATCCAAGACAAAGGAGAAGGAGGCCGCCACAATGGCTTTGACCTCCTTGATGTCATTTGGCCAGTATAGGAAGCTGTTCAAAAAGGAGGAAAAAGGGATTGTGAATGTGGTCCAGCTACTTGATCCTTCAGTTACAGATGTCAATAAGAAATATGTGATTTTGATGCTGGTATCCATCTCACAATCAAGGAAATGCAGAAAGCAGATTGCAGCAGCAGGGGCTTGCGAGTTCTTGCAGAGACTTGTGGGGATGGAGGTGGATGGTGCGAAGCGACTCCTCGAGATATTAGGTCGAGGGGAGATATTTGGAGTGTTTCCAAGGACATGAGTATGAAACAAGAAGAACTGTGGTATGTTGAGCTCAAAGGTCTCTTCTTGTTCTTTGTATACCATAAAATCATCTTGATGGTTGTTTCCTGATACATCCGGCAAATTGTAAATGATTTTTTCTCTAATTTCGTCAATGTACATGTTCTTGAGTGTCGTCTTTGTTGATCATGTAGCGCGTTTGTAAAGATATATTTTTAAGGGAACCAGTAATCAATAACAAAGTAAAATTCTTGATATTGTAGTTCAATATTCTGAAGAGCCATTATGCATAGAACACACATTTTCTTTCTTTTCTCATCTTTGTTAAATGTTGAAAACTACATTCATAGTTGCTGAAAAAATTCGTTACTCGTACATCTGCACATGAATTTTGTTGTATCTCTGTATATTGGCTTGACATGTAACTTTTAGCTGAAACTTACCTGCATATGAAATATCCTGCAATACCTGCATTCTTGAACTGGAAACCGTCCTTTGTTCAAAATTCAACACAGTACATGATGCAATCAAACTTGAACTTGAGGCCAGATAATGTTAGTCTGGATACCGTACGAAAGCCACAAACAACTCTCAAGATAGAATTTATCCTATAGATGTTGTATCCCTGCTTGTTCGAAATGCGGATCATAGTATTCATTCTTTTGTGAATGTGAATGAAAAACAAGATACTTATACTAAAAATATGGACAAATGGAAGTTTAACTCTTAGAGAAGCACTTTATGAAGCTTCTGAAAATTTAATTGATTTATTTATTCCTTTTCTACATGCGGAGGAAGAGGACATTAATTTCAGCGAATATGAATTAAAGAAGATGCAGGCTACTGAACTTCATTTAGATCACTCAAGATACAACTTTACAGTACCAAATCTCCGATTTATGGTTAGCCCTTTGTGGACAGTCTAGATTAGGTTTGCTTTGATACTGTTATCTCTCAGATTTCAGTATTATACCCACTCTGTTCCTTTGCTTATTGCTTGTCGCTGAGCTGTTTGGGAGTGCCCCCATATGGTCCTTTCTAAAGATGTTTTTTTGTAGTTCTGTTCATAGACCTTTTCCTTGTCCTAATCAATGAGAGGTTTATATTTTGAGGACGATTATCATCTGTGGTTTGGTTGAGAGTAGCATCAGAAGAACTGATTGATTAGGAATATTTGTAGAACCTTTAGTTTCCTCTTCGTTGTCTGTGAACATGGTACTCTTTGATGCTAGGAGAACATCACAATTCCATTATGCTGTTTAACCTATCCAACTTATCCTTTCTGTGATCAAATGTTAACAAGAGATGGTATGACTGTGAAAAAAGAGCTTGAACATTTCGATGAGTTTCACGGCAGCATCAGGTTTCATCTTGCCATGGTTCATTTACTTGAAGACTATGTCGACCTTTTGCTCAAAGTGGAATGCATGCACAAGCAGTTTTTTCCTTCACATCTGATTCTCTCGATTCTCAAATGTGTGGTACTTGTCAACTATCAGTACTCGTGGAAAATATTGATTTTGATGAAGATTAGAATATTATGCCTAATGTTGTCAATGTTTGTTGTGTAAAGCAAGGTTCATCTTTGGGAGAGTTGATCAAAGGAAAGTTTAGTTGAATTCAGTTTATTTTTCCTTCCTTAAGCTCCTGCCTTTCTTGCCCTTTGTCATCTTTATTTGCTTACTTGGTGCTTTAGGCGTTTAGCATATAGCTAATTTATAATCTAGTACCTGATTTCAAGTTGTGAAAATGTTACAAATGTGGCTGTCTGGAGGTTTTATTAACTCTCTTTAGCATTTTCGAAGGACCCCTAATGAACAAGTTCTAGCAATTAATACTTTGACTGACCTGATAAGTTTTTTTTCCCTACTATATGTCTTATTGAAGACCTTCAATCAATGTATCTTTAATTATATTGTCATATTTTCACTGTTTCAATTCATGAAAGGTAACACAAACTGAGCCTAGTACAATCAGTGACTGCTCCTTCGAGATTTCTGTTGTTCCCCAAATCCAATCTTAAATGAAATTTTCTTACTTGTGATACCCTAATAAGAGCAATTGTACTATTCGGCTGGTCCCAAGAGCCCAGATTCCTTCTGCAGTTTGGGCTGAGTTGAACTGGAAAAACTAGGTCAGTGTCACAAATTTGGTTCTTATAAGATAGTGTTCATGGCAGTTTCCATGAGGTCCATTTGGCAATTGGAATTTGATCAGAACTTTGAGATGATTATTAGATTTTGCTCTATTTTGCCAAACAGTGTGAAGTTTGACAGAATCACAATCAGAATCCGAGTTCAAAACTTCGAGTCATGAGATTAGGGTTTCAACCGCCACTTCCTCTAAGGCTGTGTTTGGCATGAATAGCGGATTAATAAGCGGATAGCGGTTTAAGAGCGGATAGATGTTTATTTAACGGATAGCGGTTAATTATTAGCGATTAATATTTAGCGGTTCGTTAAGGTGATAATAAAAAAATATTTAATAAATATGGTGGTGAAATTAATTGATAATTATAAAATGACGTAAATAGGCTTAATACATCAATATGATAAATCATTTAATTTATAATATTATGTACTTTCTAAAAAAAATTTATGTGATTTATGATAATTAATTTAGAATAATCTTCTTAACTAACTATACATGAATAAATAAAATATTTAAATTAAAAAATTATATTTACTAATGTCAATAATATTTAAAATGTTAATAAGTATTTATGAATTTATGTGATTTATGATAATTAATTTAGAATAATCTTCTTAACTAACTATACATGAATAAATAAAATATTTAAATTAAAAAATTATATTTACTAATGTCAATAATATTTAAAATGTTAATAAGTATTTATGATTATATGCATAGCTCAAACTCTAATAAAAGTTCTAATAAAAAAAGAAGGGTAAATTAGGTATAAAAGTTCAACCTCTATTTTTCATCCGCTAAACGTTAATGAAAATAGCCTACCACTCAACCGCTAACCGTTTACCTATAAAATAATTTACCAAACACTTTGTTATAAAAAATATAGCAGTTTGACCTAGTCAAACATCTAAACTTTATTTTTTTAGTTGCCAAACACCCTAAAAGCAATAATCAAACAATTTTGCTGCATTTTTTTCTTTTTTTTATTTGATAATCTGTTCTCTCTTTTCTTCTTCTTTTTTCTTTAATCAACTTTTAAGTTTAGATTTAAATATTAACTTTTTATTTCAAATAATAACTTGTAGTTCTATGCTAACTTAATAATATAGCATATAAACTTATTAGTTACTTCACTATATTTAGCAAATTCTCTTTAATAGATTCAGTACCTTATTTAACTTGTAAATAATTTTAAATTAAAGTTTACATATTATAGAAGTTAGTGATCGAATATATAGTTCATAATATATATTTTCTCTTCCTAGTTTTTTAGTTACTTACTTTATTTCTCCTTAATTTCTGAATCCATGCATCACAACTATGATTTCCGTTATCCACATATTTTTTTAGTCAATATTATTTTTTTCTTATTAACATAAGCAATACTTTAGTGCTGTTACTTTATTTGATTATTATTTATTTTTTGTTCCTTCTTTTTCATGATAAAATAATATTTATTTTAAATAAATTAATATAATTTGTAAAGAAAACAAAAGACAAGTCGTTATGTTGTAAGAAAACTTCAATATATATATATATATATATATATATATATATAATAAATTACATTTTTTATAGTTATTAATTAGTAAGTTCACTTGCTATATTTATTAAATATATTATTTATTAAATTTAACAATCAATTAGTTATTATTCACTAACAAATAATTATTAATCATTAATCAAAATCTAGAGTATGCTAATAATCGTTAATCACTGACATACACTCCAGGGTAGTGTTTGAATGAGATTGAAAGAATCAGGCTAATCAGCCCATAACGAATACTCTCTCAAAACAATATGCATACCCAATAATATAGACATGCATTACATTTGTAACATGTTACAATTACACATAACTTATTGCCTCAATGAAATTTGAATTATGTTCTTAATCATCACCAACATAAAGAAATACAGAAGATGAATACCGCTTTCCCAAGTTTCATTTTTTTCAGTAGTACACATCTGTGTACATTACAAAAAAGAAGTGAACATATGATTATATTTTGTTATATTTAGCCCAAAAATTTCCATATCAGACAAGATAATCTTAAACCTCACTGAAAATACTAATAATAATATAAAATTAGCCTAATTATTAGCTCAAGTATCACATTGATTACTTTATAAAAGGAATATTTTGGTATTTTATTAAAATATCACATTATCTAACTTTCTAATAGTAAAATATTAAATTTATGGCAAATACAAAAGAAAGTTTAGAAAAAAAATTAATATTCATTGTAAATCTAATATCTTATTATTAGAAAGTTAGATAACATGATGTTACCTATATGAATAGGTAATATTTTGATTAAAACCTTTATTAAAATAATTTTATGATTTTCTGTTATTCTGAACAGTTCATTTGGTTGGGTCTTTTAACTTCATGAAAGAGATAAAAGGAAGAACATGAGATAAAAAAATGAAGATGTTATCTACTTTAGTCGCTAACAATATATTATTTAACTTTCTAATTGTAAGATGTTAAATTTATGGTAGATGCAAAAAAGAATTTTTTTTATATTCATCATAAATTTAACATCTTATGACATAATATTATTTTTTTAAATAGTTAACACTTTAATTAAACCCTTTATTAAAAGAATTTTATGATTTATTTTATTCTGCACAGGTCTTTTAACTCCATGAGAGAGATAAAGGAAGAAAATGAGAAAGAGGATAGGTCCAACCTAACATAACCATTTTCCATGCAAAAAGGAATGGCCATCACAAAAGTCCAAGCCATTCTTTTTTTCCTATGTTCTAATGCAGAAGCCAGAATGTGACCTGCTTGCTTGCTGCATGCATGTATCATTTCTTCTCTCCTCCCACTACATTACAACTATAGATGTTGATAGAAGAAGAAGATGTGCATGTTCTCATGATATGGCCAATTGGGGACCAAAAAAGGGACCAGATGGTGGTGGTAGCCCATGATATTGGAGGCTGCATGAAGGACTATTTAATGATGAAGATGATGTGTTTGTAAGGTGGATACCTATTACCTAACTAGCCCAAATTACTTCACATTGCCTACAATATCAAGGTGTAGTAACTAAAATTAGTGTTCATCATTTTGTGTACATATCTTTGGTGGGAGTTGGTAGGTATTAAATTGGTTCATGAGAACTTGACTCCATAATTGCCAAAGTTTGCTATTAGGGCTGGCCAAAATTGAGTTCGGGATCGGGTCACCCCTGACCCGGTCTCGACCCGATTTTGGTCGGGTTGAGACCCGGAAATAAAATCGAAATGATCTGATTGACCTAATTTTATTTTTTATTATATAAATATAAAATTTAAAAAATCTAATATTTATTAATATTAATTATTAATAACTATAAAGTCTTTTTTATTATGCATTAGTAATAAAATGCTAAATATTTTTAAAAAAGTTATAATATAATATATAAATATTACATACATATATATTTTATACCATATTCATATATTATAATATAAGAAAATTAAATCGAGAATAAATTCGAGTTTCTTAAATTCGAATCTCGTTTCGATCTGGATCGGGCAGGATTTTCGAGTTATTGGATCCAGTTATGATCCGGTTATGTTCGAATCGAAAATATTTTCAAAATTTCGAATCGGGCCGGATCGGGATAATCGAATCGGTCCAAGTCACGCTCTGGAAAGAAAAAGTTTGACTTGTTGCTTTTGGGGATTAAAAGATGGTGGTGACTGCTCATCAGTGTCAATTGTAGCTGGCTTTGATGGATATGAATATGATCATTGCTGTGGATGGCCAAATTGGTTAGGAGAATGCAAGTGATGCGCCAACCCATTAACAAGTGGGTAAAGATTGCAACCCAAGTGGGTAAAGAAAAAAAATATTTTTTTTTGGGAAGGGTCATGATAATAATATTCAACTGAAGGTCCAAGCAAAAAAAAAAAATGTAAAATTGGAGTTCAAACGAGGTATGCCAAATTCAAGAATTGGATTCCATTTTCATATATCAAATTCAATGATTATATTTAATCAATATTCAAATATTTTATTATCTAACTCTTTAATTATTGGGAAATTATTTTAAATTTAGACATTTTCAACACTTGCATACACTTGTATGAGCAAATTTGTAGCTAAGAAATTATAAAAAGCTGAAAAAACAACTAAGATAAATACTACAAAAAAAAACAATTATTGATTCAATTGGTAGGTGAGGGGAGATTTCGTGATAGAATTTTCAAAGTTGGAGAAATTGGATTAATTGAATTATTAATGTAGCAACCTTTTGAACTTAGCTATATATATATATATATATATTATATAAAAATAATTCCACGTGTGAAAAGTCAGAAAAGAAAGAAAAATATCTCTTGTTCTTTTCATCTCTCCCGACAGGTGCCACCTCAGCAAAAAGGCACGATATTTTCCTGTGGTCCCCCTCTCGTGTGCCCGAAACCTTCCTCCAAAAATAAATCTTACAATCCCTTTAAACAACGGCCACGTCATGAGACTCTTCAACGTGTCGCCTCGGAAACAGCATTGTAAGATTTTTGTTGCAGAGGATCGTGTACCATTTTTATTATAACGATTCGTATATTATTTATATTATTAGAGAGCTCACTTAGAGCTCCATCGAGGAGGAAGACGACGGAGAGCGCCGGAAACCTCACCACCGGCGAAAGTTCCGGCGATTCGGGTTCCTTTTGGCTCGCGGAGGATGGGAGACGAGGAGATCGATGGNGATGCGCACTGCGGTAGAGGAAACCGGAGGGTCTCCCCTGTGGAAGGATTTTCCGGCGCCCCCTCGGCGTTGGATCTCGCGGCGCTGTGGGGGTTTGACCTCGCAAGCAAGGTCCCGCCTTTGGCGCCGCCGGAGAATTGGGTCTCGGAGGAAGACTGGTTTTCCTTCGGGCAGACGGCGGAGACCGTCGATCCGGTGCTTCGTGAGCTGTATGTGCCATGCGCCAAGAAGCAGAAGAGCTCCCCGACCTCTGGCGGGAAGGGCAGGCAGGAGCTGCTCAGGCAATTGGTGGAATTAGCTGGGAGGGAGGCGGCGGCGGCGAACTCACCGCCGTATGAGTTGAGTCCGAAGACGCCAGGCAGGAATAACGGTGATCGGATGGAGGATGAAGGGGGCAGCAGAATAGAACAGATGGGATACACCTCACTGCTAATGATGGAACCCCCGGGATGCACATCTCTCAGAGGAAGCGATCAACTTGCGGCTGCCGCAGAGGAGGAATTGATATGGGATCATGGTTCTGCAGACCAGGCTGCTCAGGTTTGGAATTCTTAGGTGTATTTTGTTTGTTCAAGACTCAATTTGCTGTTTTTTATGCAAATTCTTTTTATACATGAGAATTGATCTTGTCACTGAATTAGGCAAGAAGGTAGTTTTCCCTTTTAGCAATTGCTTAGTGCCAGGACAAATGGAATTGGTGTAGAATTTCATCTCTTAGCTTGATATAATCTAAGAAATCAGTGACAATTAATGCTCCCAATGGTTTTTCAGATCTCGGAAAACTATGATCATAGTTAGTTTTTTCAGCATTAAGTCTAATAGTTCATTCACTTGCCCCTTTTGTGTATTTCTGTCGCCAATTCTGTAAAAAGAGATGTTGGATCTATTAGTTTTATCTAGGGAAATTTCGATCTACTAGTTATATTGTGAAAGAAAATATGGGTTTCACACAATAGGATTACAGAAGAAAAGGATGAGGCAGCAGATCGAAGATACGAGAAAGACGAATTATTTAGGATTCCTGAATATAAATGGTAGAGTAGATTTTTTTGCTCTATAAGAGTGTATTGCGGATATGAGAGAGAGAGAGAGAGAAATTGTAGACAAAAGAAAACACAGAAGATTTACGAGGTTCACTCTTAATTGGGATACGTCTTCGAATGACAGTTCACAGTAGAAATATAGTATGATGAAAGAATTACATAGAGGATTACAATGGCTAAAATCATTTCTTTACCCTAACATTAACAAGATCTCCTATGCCAGGGCATCTTTAACAACGAACGTCATAATAAATTTGGGGAACATATGAATTTTCAACTGAGTTAGGAATCAAGAAATTATCAACTGAGTGTACATCACTGATTTCATATTTTTATGATGAAAAAACTTTATTCCCTCTACGTTCCAACCAATGACGTGCATGAAAAATTATAATAGATGTTTTAATAGGCACATCAACTTCTAGTCATCATATCTAAATGCAGAGTAGTGTTTGGTTGTCTTCCATGGCCGTAGAGCTTAAGCTTTGCCAAATGGGCAACAACCAAAGTTTTTTTTTTCTTTTGAGGGCTGGCCAACTACCAGAGTTAACTGAAACAGAAGCCACATATGGCGTCTGCTCCTAAAGAGTGACCATGTTGGCATTTTATGACCTGCTTCTTCTGAAGCTTGTTTCATGGCCCTGATACCTTGCATACATACTTTAGTTTATGCGTGTCTTGTACATTAAATCAATTTTATCACATTGTAACTATGAGATATTGCATGCATAGAACTTTGTTTTCCTAGTATATTGCTTGAAATAAAGATAAAAGTAATCCAATGTTTAACAAGATATAGGAGTCTAGTTTCAACTGTTCTTCTATAGATATATAGAGTCAGAAAATTGTCAGTTTTTATCACATCTCTCTTAGCTATACAGTTTGCAGTTGTAGTTGAATTTCTCTTCTTGGTCTTCTTACCTGTATGATTTATTTAGTTTCTTCTCCACTCATAATTTGTTTTATATTTCCTAATGATTGTTTCATCTTGTGATGTATGTGCTTATGTCCTCGTGTCACAGATATGGGACTTCAATTCAGGAAGATCGAGGAATAGGGATGAAAGCTCATTACTTGAAGTTGGCTTTGGTGAACACTGTGTTGGTTTCACCATCAAAAGCTACACTGAACTTCTTAAGGAAAATTCCTTGGGAACTACAAGCACACTGGATGAGATGTATGACACAACTCGCACTTCCGCGAATGAGGTTCTTTCATCCACTAATTTTTTCCACATGTCATCCAAGGACGTGAGTTTACTATCGTTTTTACCTATATGTTGATTACATAATATTATTTTTTCTTGATTTCTATGAGAAATCATATGGTTGTCTGAGTCCATTGTTGTTAACAAGTTTACCTAGCTGCAGCCTTATTAGTTCACCGATTTGCAAGATCAGTTAGGTCCTTTTTTTTAAACGAAGCATGAAAGTTACATATTTCACATTCTTTCTTTTACCTATTTGTGTTCATTTTGAAATCACCATAAAACTTTCTGTTATGAACAATGGGCTTCTTCTTTCTCAAAAAAAAGGGCGTCTCATGAAAAGTATTTTTCCTTCCAACATGTTTGGATTTTATGTCAGGCACATTAATTACTTTGTTAGTCTTCTTAGATAGTCCCATAACCTTCATCTCCTGGTTATTGTCCTTCAATTTATTATTATTTCTTTTGAATTTATTTTCTTGGCACTGTTATGACTGTTTCCATCTAGCCGGAGTTCTTAAGATCAATCTTGAAACTTTTTCATGTATTTGTATCGGCAGAATTCTTCTGCAGCATATTATCATGTCATCACATTCAAATACTTCACTTTCTTTTCTCTTATCAGTTCTAATGTTGGATCTGGTACATTTTAAATTTTTGGCATCATTCAAAATCATTAACAAGTATAGAAAGTTTGTAATTATATGTTCTAATTTTCCAGCTGAAAGAGGTGGACATGAGCAACAGATGGCAAAAAAACGGAAATGATACATCCAATGCCCGAAGTAGGACCTTGGGTACTGATAGGCCTGGGGGCCCAACTTCTCATGACCCTGGACCTATTAGCAGGACCACAGAGATTTCTTTTGAAGAACCATATCTCACTGTTGGCAATGACATTGTGAAGGCAAATAAGGTTGACAGTGACTTATTGGCTCAGAATAGGGGCAATGCCATGCTGCGATACAAGGAGAAAAGGAAGACCCGCAGGCATGGCTCGTTTTCTAATTATGACCGAACTCCTTGTTCTTTAACTCTTTGCTCACACTACTATGTTTTCTATCTAAATCTCATGTCTCTGATCTATTTACAGATACGAAAAGCACATCCGATACGAGTCCAGGAAGGTGAGAGCTGATATGAGGACACGAGTCAAGGGTCGTTTTGTCAAATCAACAGATGCTTCAAATGCTCGGTGTGGTGATTAAAAATCTCACTTTGAAGCAGTAATTGTAGATATTTATGGTGTTGTACGCATAACCGTGGTTATTGTTAATTTTTCGGGTGATGGTTATCTTTAAAACCGAGAATTTACAGTCTAGCTCAATTATTGTTTATAAGTTGGTATAGTTTAATCAAATATGTTTTGACATCTTTGTTTAGTTCTCAACTAAAAAGCTTTTAGAGTGCATGGTATTAATTGGCTACTGCAAGAAACTTTGATGCCTTCCTATTGTGAGTATGGATATCATAGAAGTCAATGTTGGGAGATTGAACTACGGGAATGTAGGAACGCAGTTAATGGCAATATTGATGCCGTAACTGCAAAAACTTTGTTGTTAAATTGGTCAACCGAATGCTTGCTATACAAAAACTACAGAATTACTTACCTTATTGCAGTCTCAAATTATCCAATAATAGCAATGTTGATGGCTGATCCTGAAGATTTACAACAATTTGATGATCACTGAGGACTAAGTCATCCTATTTTTTGGGTGATGAAGTGAGATGATCAAGGATGAACTGAAGGCACTGTTTTTTTTTCTTTTATTCTTCTTCTTTTCATCGAATCAAACTATCATACCAACTTGCTAACTGGTGTTCCCTTGCACAATGATCACTCTTAAATTAAATTAGACGTGCTATTAATAATTCTAAAAACTTAATCCGATAAAAAATAAATTAGACGTGCTATTAATAATTTTAAAAACTTAATCCGATAATAAGAGCATCATTTTTATATTTATATTTTTAAAACTCAACTTTGATTTAGCCCAAAGTTCAAATTAAAAAATAATAATTTTTTTATATGAGCAGCGTCGAGATTCAAACTCAGGACCTCTGACTCGAATACTATATTAAATTAGATATGTTACCAATAATCCTAAAAATTAAACCCAATAAAAAAAATATTATTTTTATATTTATATTCTTAACAATTATATTCTCTCTCCTCGAATCTTTGCGGGCACAAACATCTCCAATCGTTTTGTTGGTTTATCTTATAAATTGGTTAATGATTTGGAAAAATAACCAGTAAAAGATGACTCTTTTCTCCAAGCCTTACCCCTACTTGTATTCTACAAAAAAAAAAAAACAGTAGTTCCTAATTAAGTGGATCAATGAGAACCTCTAACTTTCATCTATTACTTTGTGCATAACATATGTTTTCGCCTTTTATTTTAAATGTTTCAGGTTGTGGACATGCAACTTGGCTTTGCTCTAGAATGTGAAAATGCTACTTTATATCTGAGGAGGAGGTTGGCATGTGAGGAGGTTAGCTATTTTGCACAGTTTAGCAACCTAATAAAGCAGTATAATACTAAATTGTGCGGATAGCATTCATGTTAAACAGTTTAAAGCTAAAGATTTCATCAATAATCTTTAGGTTCCAGGCCCAAATATTTGGAGTGTGACTCTTGAATAAACCAGAACATGGTTCTTAAGAATAAGAGAAACAATATCTTTGTAGTAGGGCCACAAAGGTTGAAAGTTATTGACATAAGTTTACATGTATCAAAAAGTTAGTCTACAAAGGGTTTCTGTAAGCATACATGGAACCAGAATCCAATAAAATTTTCTAATCTGGGGCAACTTAGAATTTATTGCAATTGATAAAATTTTAGTTTCCCGTTTGTCCTTTTCAGTTAACATTTGTCTTAAAGATTTATCTGCTAGATGTATTCATTTAGAATTATATACATATGTGTGTATATATCAACATATTTCAGACCATCACTATATCATTGTTCTTTTTATGTTTCTTTAATGATATTCTCGTGTTGAATGGGCTCACTACTGCTTATCAAGATGTAACCTGAGAAATGGATGTGGCAAAAAAAGCTTGTAACACCTCCAATTCCATTCAAAATATTATTCGCTTTGGGCCCACGTGGCCCGCACGAATTTAAAACACATTTTGAATGATAATGAAGGATGCTACATATAAGCTCATGACTACCTTCATGTTTTGTCCATGTGAGACTAACTTTCATTTTCATCATCATCTGGGATGTGGCAAAAAGCTTGTAACACCCCCAATTTCATTCAAGATATTGTTCGCTTTGGGCTCATGTGGCCCGCACGAATTTAAAACGCGTTTTGAATGGTAATGAAGGATGCTACATACAAGCCCATGATCACCTTCATGTTTTGTCCATGAGGGACTAACTTTCATTCTCATCATCATCTGGGGCCTTATAATCTTCCCCCTTTGGGGCTCAACGTCCTCGTTGAGTCGACCCACATGGTTCAAGTGAGCACGCGAGATTGACTCTGATACCTTCTGTAACACCCTCAATTTCATTCAAGATATTGTTCGCTTTGGGCTCATGTGACCCGCACGAATTTAAAACGCGTCTTGAATGATAATGAAGGATGCTACATATAAGCCCATGACCATCTCCGTATTTTGTCCATGTGGAACTAACTTTCATTCTCATCATTATCTGGAGCTTTACAAATCTTCTGTTGTTCATCAGGCCAAGGTTCTGAATTAATATTGAATGTTGTCCTGACCAAAATATNTTCCCCCTTCGGGGCTCAACGTCCTCGGTGAGTCGACCCACATGGTTCAAGTGAGCACGCGAGATTGACTCTGATACCTTCTGTAACACCCTCAATTTCATTCAAGATATTGTTCGCTTTGGGCTCATGTGACCCGCACGAATTTAAAACGCGTCTTGAATGATAATGAAGGATGCTACATATAAGCCCATGACCATCTCCGTATTTTGTCCATGTGGAACTAACTTTCATTCTCATCATTATCTGGAGCTTTACAAATCTTCTGTTGTTCATCAGGCCAAGGTTCTGAATTAATATTGAATGTTGTCCTGACCAAAATATTTGCATACGTTATGGGTGAATTTGGAAACATTGAAATAAGAATTACGTCGCCGGAAGAAGCATATTATTACCACAGCCTTGTCCTTGATAAGGCTACTGAACCAAGCAATCATGTTAGTGCAGCTTGCTGCCATTTCGCAGCTGTCCAACTCTTGATAGATAGCAAGAGAGCTTGCTCAAGCTTTTGATACATCACTAGGTATGATGAAAAGTTTAAACAAGAAAATTCCTGAAGTGGCCTCTAAGAAATATGAGATGTATGGATACCTTTTTGAGCAAGACAGGATCGAGCAAAAAGAAAAAAAAAAAACACTCTCATTTACTATATTTTTTTCTTTGCTCCTTTAGCTGAGATAATCAGTCGATGGAAATCTATATACCATGCATTTGTTTAACTGATGGAAATGAACAAGCTCTGGTACAGTTTTAACTGCAGCTGGCTTTTTTTCTTGAGGAAGAAGATTTTCTCAGACGTGTCAAATTCTTTTTGCTCTTTCTTTTTGTTTCTTTTCTTCATTAGAGTAACAATACTTATGTGTGTGTTTTATGGCTCTTCAAGCTCTACAGAACTTCCGGGGTTTCTCCTGTCATTGAAGCCTGCTGATTATGAAATGCCAGAGATTGGTGCTGCATTGAACAGTGAAAATTCATCCAGCCTCAGGTCAAACACTCGAGGCCTATCTCAATGATGAAGATGAAATTGAGTCAGAATAATTTTTTTTCTTCTAAGAAAATGTTCACATTTTGACATCTGTGAATACTGTGGAAAAATTGTGCTCCTTGTGCTTTCTCCTTTTTCCATTTTTTGCCTTTTTTTTACTTGCAATATACTTGCAATTTAAATAAAGGAAGAGTCACATTGCATTCCGCATCTTTATCATAGCATTTCACTAGCAACATTCTCCTTCAATTATTTTCCATTATGCATTTCATTAGTAACATACTTCTGCTCAAACTTAGAAGATGATCAAGAAACGACCATAAAAAAATAAACAGATGGCTAAACATACCCATCTCGGCTGCCTTCTTCTGCATTTAGATTGTTACTATAGATATTTCTATGCACCAAGATCACATAGTAATCACTTAACATATTGTAAGTAAAGCATATAAGCATATAAGTATATATGTAATTTCATTATTTTGTGGGCGATTGCCCTAGCTCCATCATATGTATGTTATCTTTGGAGCGGTTATTTACTCTGATGGTTTTAAACATTAACATAGTGAAAAACTCTCTGCGACGGCCGTGGACGTAGGAAACTCATCTCCGAACTACGTAAAATCTGTGTGTGTTTTTTTTGTGTTTCTTGTGATCTTTCTACTTCTGTTCTTCGTATTTCCCTGCAGTAAGTAAAGCATATAAGCAGATAGAGAACCAAAGCGACTCGCCTTTAAAGCATGTAATGAATCGAGATTAGCTACATACATTTTTAGCAGCAACCATCATATTGTAAAACTGGAGTATCAATCAAAGTTCATCTCGACTCATAAATTAGTATTTCAATCAGACTCTGATTGCCACAGTTGTAAAACTGTCCACTTTTGAATCTCGCAGATTCTAAATTTTGTTTGTCGTTGAATTGTTATTGTTTATTTTGGAGGTAAATTTTCAATGGGTTAACCTGTACCAAATTCCTTCAAAAGCATAACATGATACTACACAGGTTCCTTACAATATGACTACAATTCACAAAGTATAATTCATTGCTCAGAAAGTGATGAAACAACCTAAGAATCACATAGTTGGCACCAAACTCCAAACTGCACCTAATCCAAATATACAATGCATTCATTACTGCAGCATACAACTTTCAGACCAAGATATCAGCTTGCAAGAAAACCAGATGAAACATCAAAACTGTCACTAAGCTTCCAACTTCGTCAGAGGATTTGCCACAACTCGGAGCGGTGCGAAAGCCGAGAGATTTCGACAGCCGGAACCAGACAATTTTGGTGCACACCCTGTGGGAGATCGTGATCACTGCAAATCTAAGCCATATCTACCATGAAATGTCCTCTCATATTTTTAAAACTAGATCATATAATACATTTTTGTCAGATTCTAGTCATTATCAAATTAAACCAATGTTGTCATATTCATTTTTTACCTTTATTAAGTTAATCTAAAATATAAAAAGGAACATTTGTTTATAAAAAATCTCAAGCACAAATTTTTAGGATTTTTTTTAAAGTACTTAAACTCTTCAAAATTTATTATACATTGGGATTAAGTGTACTTACCAATTAGCATTGATTTTATTAGTGCATATTTTATTAGCATTGTTTCTATTACAATGTCTGGTTGATTGGTGAATTAAGAAATTATCTTGACAAAAGAGCAAAGACCTCATTCAAAGAAAAAATAGTTTATGTAGCAACACAGTATACATATCCTTCTAGTATATGTATATGGAAGGCCTGCATCTGCATGTATGCAAAACAAGAGTCCGACCTACCACTGCTCCACCACAGGTGATTGAATTTGAAGAACACCCAGCAACTCCCTTATTCGGTTTTGGATGCCAAGTGCGACCTTCGCAGGTGGTGTCCAGGAGGCTGCGGAGTTCAGCGGGCGACCAGGGTTGTCGAGGGTGGTCCAGAATGTCAAGCGGTCGGCCACTGGAGGTGGCGGACGACCAGGAGGCTTGACGGACATCTTGCGAGACGTAGGTGCCCATGATGCTGAAGGCAGCGGACGACCGATGCAGTTGGAAGACGGTCCAGGAGGACAAGCGGTCGGCCATTGGTGACGGACGACCAGGAGGTTTGACGGACATGTTAAGGACGGTCGGCTACAGAAGGTGGCGGACGACCGTTGGTATCAGTATCAGTAGCAGTAGCAGCTATGGCTAATTGGTTACTGTAACTCTGGGTTTGCACTGCTCTGGACAAGTGGAAGTGCTGCTGTCTGTGCTGGTGTTCTGAACTCCGACTGACTCCAGTACTCAGACTCTGTTACGGGAGCATGGTGTTATTAATTGGATTCTGGTGGCTATCGAATTGATAGATAAATAGATATATACCTTTTACACATGTCCAGCAAGGAGATAAAAAAAATAGTACACGAGTATTTTTTTTTCTCTTTCCCTTTTAGGAGTATGTGGAGCAATTTATGTTAGGGAGATCAAAATTTATCCGACGATGATAACATAGAAGTGTAATTTTAGTCGAATAAAATAAATGAGTAATTTAGTTTTTTTTTCTGCGGAACGTAAGTTAGGATTTTTTTTTTATCTGATGGGATATGATTGGCGATGAGTAGTTAAATTTAGTTATGATATGAAATGGATCAGCCATTACAACAACCATCAGAGTGGCGCAGCGGAAGCGTGGTGGGCCCATAACCCACAGGTCCCAGGATCGAAACCTGGCTCTGATATGATAACATGCAGAGAGGCTTCCCAATTTTGTTTCCTTTTTTTCTGATCAGTTTCTGAGAACTGATGTAATAAGTTCATGTCTAAAATCTCTGTTTTTTGCATCAATACTTTTTTTAAAAAAGGAAAAGCTTATCGTTTACATCACTTCTGGGTTTTATTAATGTTATACCCCATTTTTTTTCTTAACATTGTTACTGCAGATACAATATGACTCAGACATGATGCATCAAGTTCATCTACTAAACTTCCTGCTTGTTTTTTTTTATTACTGATCCTATAAGGTTATCGCTATTTGCTTCTACTTTTGTAATATTTGCATCACTTCTGAGCTTTGTTATGTTATACTGTTCCTGAACTAGCAAAGTAAAAGTCTGACATGATGCATTTAGTTCATCTACTAAAACTCCTGCTGGTTACATCATTACTGGTCCTCTGAGGTCATATATTGGTTATTCTATTTCTCCTATCATTTGCATCTCTTTTGAAGTTAATGATTTAAAAAAGAAATTACTCTTTGCTTCCAAATGCAAGCTACTACTGGAAAAATACTCGAAGTACTTGCACTGTGAAATTTCAGGATTGGAATCTGTTTCAGTACTTCAGTTGCATGCTGGTTTCAGATCATGATACACATTTTCTTATGAGAATCAGATTTCATAGATGCAGGTTATATGGGGTAAGAAAGATTCTGGCGCTCGTGAGGCAAACGACCAATGTAAAATCACATTTGAGCAAAAGAAGTTAACATCTCAGAGTATAGTCCTTGAGTGATTTAACTTGTGTCGGCACATTTACTTTCTACTAAAATTTGAACTTGAAATCTTGCTTTAGGAACGAAAGGCTCCACCAACACCAACGGAGTTAGAATAAAGTATTAAGGAACTTCTTCTTATTTAAAAAGATCTTGCATTCAAGTTCTCTGTACGCAGGAGCTCTTTCAATAATCGAAACGGAAAGTTTCCGCCTAAATAAACTCTTATTGTAAAATAATTAAATATTTTAATCATGCTTCGAAATCCAATTTAGTTACTTTTAAGTTTTTTTTTATGGCAGCATGGGCGGAACTAAGGGGGTGCAAGGGGTTTACTGGCACCCCTGAGCTCCATTAAATAATTTTGTTACTAGCTAGTGATCAATATTCATTGGTTATGCTATCGGATAGGAGGTGTGGGACTGTGAGGTGCTTCAAAGTGGGAAATCCTAGTTCAATTCCACTTGATTCACTATTTTTCCCTTTTTTTTCTTTTTTCTATAATTAATTTACTTTTTTCATTTTTCCTTCTTTATTATTTATTCTCTATTTTTACTTAATATTATTTAATATACTCTTCTATAAGATCTAATTTACATATATTATATTAATATTTATTCTTCATTAATAGTATTATTTATATGTACTATAATATACATTTCTTCTTAGTCATCTATAGTTGCAGCATAATAATATACTTATTTATTTTATTACATGAATACTTCTAATTTCTTATTATTTATTTTTTATTTTTACTCAAATATTAGTTTATATTATTTCAAAAAAATATTATTTATTTATATTATATTAAAGTTTATTAATTCACCTTATATATATATATATATATATATATATACACACTACATTATACATTTTTAGTTATTAGTCTATGTCTATATCATGTATATCTATTTATTATTTTATCACGGATATAGAAGCATATTTTTTATAAAAACATATATCAATATTGTAAAAAAAATATTTCATTATTATTTTATTCAATTATGAATTAGTGTTATAATATCATATTTATATTTTTAAATGTTCTCACTCTTTTTAATTTATTTTTGAACTCTTAAATAAAAAGTAAAATTGATGTAAATATCTTGAATTATATTATCTCGTGCAAATAAGTTATTAAAATTATAATTAAAAATATAGGTTGATGTTCAAAATATTTTTTAATTATATGAGTAATTTGTGCACCCCTGAATAAAACTTTTGGCTCTGTCGTTGTATGGCAGTTCAAAAATCTATAATAGAGTGAGCAACAATTAAGTTAAAATATTTAAGGAAACAATATATGGGATTCTCATAACAACAAAACAGTTTATAGAGATAAATGAGATTTTTTTTCCATTTGTTTCATGATAAGTTTCTGAGGACTGATCTATTAACTTCATAAACCTAAAATCTCTGTTTGTTTGTATAAATATTACTGACTACATTTGTTATGAAATCTTGCTTAGTTATCAACTTATCATTTAACAATAGCTTTCTACAAAATGATGATGTCTATTATATCAGAGTGGCGCAGCGGAAGCGTGGTGGGCCCATAACCCACAGGTCCCAGGATCGAAACCTGGCTCTGATACTTGCAGAGTGGCTTCCAAACCCATTTTTTTGCTTGTGATAGCTTTTTGTTCTGAAGTCACTCTGTTTCTACTCCAATCTCTGAAGAACTCCATGTACAATAAAACAAGGTTTAATCTTTTTTTACAATTATTACATGCTCAATTGTTGTTTAGCAATCATGACTGAGTGATTTCTTTGTCTAAATCCTATAAAAGCCAGTGAATATCTGCATCCACAGTCTGAAAAAAAGGTCACAAACCTGCAGCAACTAAAGAACAACAATGTCCAGCAAGATCAATCTTGAAATTACCATTTCCCTTTTTCTACTATTTATCCATGTCAATTCAGCATGATTCATGCAGATTTATATGTCAATGGCTTTATTACCCAAAGGTCATGTTAACTTCCCCTCCTTTCCTGTTCTGCTATTTCTGTAACTGCTAAAATTTTACATTGGATGATTTGAGCTGCTAACTTCAACTTAAGGTTTCAATTCACACAATTGACTTCATGAAGTTGATGAATGGATGAGCATACAAGTACGAGTACATAATAAGCTGCTAAAGTAGTTTGCTGTTCCTTTCTGCAGATGTTGACAATCTTCTTACGGCAAGAATAGTTTTTTTTTTCTTTAAAATGAAAGAAATGATTTTGATGCTTCATCTTGTTCTAAATTGTTGAACAAACTTTTGAATGAAGACTTTTAAAGATTTGCATGAATTAATTAGTAACTAATAAAAAGTCTCTGTCTCTAAGTCCTCCTGAGAAATGAAAAAGAAAGGAGGAAAAAAAAATCTGGCTATAGTTGTCAGTAGAATCCAAATGATCACACAGATTTGACAATGTGGTATCAT
Source organism: Pontederia paniculata (assembly GCA_001647135.1). Classification (NCBI taxonomy): domain Eukaryota; kingdom Viridiplantae; phylum Streptophyta; class Magnoliopsida; order Commelinales; family Pontederiaceae; genus Pontederia; species Pontederia paniculata. The sequence continues at coordinate 88,306 of LTAE01000221.1, read as the reverse complement.
TATAAATTAGACCATTTGGTTGTTATTCTCTCACATAACAATGACAAAAGGAAGTTGTCACATACATATCCCCACTTATGGAGTGTGTGGGGGATAAACTACTGCACCAGCAGATCACATCCAATTCTCTCAATTCAACCTTTTAACTTTTTACCTCTACCACAAGTACATATATATATGTAAAATCTACCAATTGTTTCTTTCTTGCTTGAACAATGGGAATTAAGTTCTCTGTTTTGAAGAAAAAAGTTTCAGTAGCCCAAGTAGGCTGCAACAGCTTAAAACGCTGGTGGAGAAATAACCCAATGTGTATTCCACAAGCATGAAGTGGAAACAATTACCCAGCAGGTACTTTGAACACATTGCCCACCATCTGATCAATCCCTGCAAAAATCCAGGCAATCAGAGTTACTGTTCAGCTGCATTCCTGCAGAGACACCCCCCTTGCAGCAATTCCTGCTCCCATCTGGTTCTACAGTTTCTTAATTAACATCAACACAACTAGAAGCACATCTTGGCTAGTTCTCTCTTGTTATTATTGCATAGAACAAATTACTATATATTCATTCACATTTATATATAAATAAGTTAACACGAATCTGTACTCACAAACTCACAATATCAAATATGCATAAAAAATAAATAAAATATGTATGCAGCGCTATAAATTACAGTACGATGCATTTCTTCTCACATTTATATATACATCTATTACGCGGGTCTATGTTCATACGCTCACATAAGTGAATATGCATATAAATATGAAAGAGATGGAATGTTGTAAATTTTTTTTTAAAAGAGTTCATCAATTAAATGGTGATAATAGTAGAGTCTTCGTACAAAATTTCAAGGAAAACTTCAGGAGACGTCTCCTCTTAAAAGGAATCGCAAAGTGATTGTCGACCCCTTGATTATTGTAATTTACAATACTACACCATCATTGTCCTTATAAAAAATATAAGAAAAAATAAGTTATTGGAATTTATAATATACAGGTAAATTCTTTGGATATATTATATATAAACTATATAAAGTTTTTATGAGAGAGAAGTGAATTAATATGCTGAGATTTATTTCGTGAAGCTGCAGTTTGGTGGTGTGGGGCAGGGCAGGGCGGGGCGGGGCAGTTAAATTTAACCCGGGATGGACAGTTGGAAGGGGGGAAAGGAGAGGTGGAAACGGGTGAGAGAAATGAATGCCGAGGGCAGGCGGCATTTAATATGACAAGACACGTGGCCTTCGGAAAGATGTGTTGGACGATAAGTGAGACTACTACTTTCTCTCTCCTCTCACTTCTCTCTCTTTCTCTCTCCTCTCTCTTTCTCTATCTTTCTCTCTCCTCTGGAGCCGTGTCCTGTGGCCGGTTGACTTTTTTTACTACTCGACTTGTTTAGTTTGAATGCTTACACTATTAACCCCTCAATCTGCATCAGATATACGAAAATGCCCTTCTCCACGTATCCTGTATTTAATAGAATAGATAAATATTATCTTGTGTAACTGAAAGAAAATTAATATATATATATATATTCACTATTTACTGAGAAAAAATCCCTAATAAAAACCCTTTATTTTGTTTTGAACAATATACATGTATTATTAAGGACTTGTTTATTTTGCTATAAATGAATTTACAAATAAATGAAATTACAGTAAAGATAAAAATCTTGTATGGTCAGCGGTAAAGTAAACTACTACATGTAACTTTATTTACGGCACTGAAAATTGTGTTGTAAAGTCATTTACAAATAATTACAATTATATCAATAATAAAAAAATAAGAAAAATAAAAATAAAAGAAGAAAAAAAAATATAAATTTTACTGATATTTCACTTAATTAATTATCTATTAATATATAATAATATTTTATTTTATTTTAATTAAATACTTATATCAAATAATTTATTTTTTAAAATATCATTTACATCTATCCAAACCAAGAAAAAATAACTTCCGTAAATACAAATCATATTAAATTTTTTAATTACATTTATTTATATTCCGAATTTATAATTACTCAAATCAAACTACCCCTAAATACATATATTTAGAAAAAATGAATTTACCTTTCAAGAGATTTCAGATAAATTTATTTAGTCATTAATTTATGTCACTCGAGTAGGGAACGCAAATGCATAAATTCTCTTCACGAGATTATTCTAAAATTTGTCATAAAATTGCTCTTTTTTTTTACTTTTTTTTTCTATTACATAAGTAGTGTAGACGAAAAAGAATTTAAGAAGAGGTCCCATGTTTTGGGACATGTACGAAACCGGGATAAATCATGGGTTGCATTATTTTTGTGGTGGGGAATGTAGAGAAGCAAATTATGCCAAACCTGCCACCTTTTAAGGCATCCATCCATTCATCCTCCTACTCTAATAATAATGTCATCTTGGATAATGAAGTAAAGTTTCATTCTTTTACATGCTTCAATCATAACAACCTTATCTCAGCTAGGACTAATAAACAACAATTTTTTTTATCACATTGACTTAGCAAATTCTTTCATAATTTTCAGCATAAAAGGCGAAGTCAGGGCTAAAAAAAAAAAACAACATACATATTATATTATATTATATATTATTATATATTATTAAATTTAAAATTAAATATTTACATTATAAAATTTTAATTATTAATCTGATTTAGATAATTATTTCATAAAACTAATAATTTAAAATCTAGGACAATGCATATATATAGAATGATTTATAAATTAAATAGGAGGGTAGTAACATTCTAAACCAATACCTCTCCAACTTCATGTGATCACATAATTGGTCATTTGATCAACTTTATCTATTTTGCTTTCACACTCAATAAGAACGGATCCAGAACGAAAAGTTAGGATGGGAGGGGCCAAGGATTGAACCCTAAACCTCTACATAGTACCCAAAACCCCCTAACTACTACACCAAATAGATAGTCTTACTCTTTTTTAGCATTTATTTTATATATTGATTGTATCTACTAGTATATACTTATATATATATATATATATATATATATTTATATATATACTTTCTATACCAAAAAGTTGGGGAGGTCGAAGCCCTCCCCCGCACTATACGTACGTCCGCCCCTAACACCCAACAAGTCATTTTTTTTTAATTCACAAACTGTGTTATTAACTATCAAGTGATGATAAGAAGCAAACGATTAATTCAACTATTAAGGAGTTGAGTTCCGATAAGATAAGGTCTACCAAATTTTCAAAACATCTAGAAAATAAGAATTATGTGAAGCGCTTGGAGCTCTTTGATCTTGTGGCTAAATTTTGATGTAAAAGATTAAATCACATCCAAGTTATAAATTAAAACCTCATACATGATATCCCATATGTTAAATAAAAAGTGTTCTATATCATAATCTTTTAGCATCTTAATTCTTAAGTATTTTTTAACTTATAAATTTTCTTTTATAATGTTTATAGTTCAATCGCTTTGATTGATGTTGTGATTAGAGGCAAAGGATTTTTTTTTACAGCATAAGTGTCAATTCTGCAATAAGCCACAAGTTGAGGTCTTCTTTTACTTTCTCGCCTGCGTTTCCCCTCAAGACTCCAAACTGCAAAGACGCGATTTTTTTTTTCCATCAGAATCCGGCGAACCAGCAGACGAAGGCCTTCTTTTCTTCTCTCGCAACGCCACCGCCGGCGAAGTCGAGCTCCGGACTACCACTTCCGGTTTTCCATCCACTCGGCCATGAAACTGTTTCCCGCCTCCGTGTAGCTTCTGCTGCTGCTGCAGCAGTACTCGACCAATGGGTTGCGTCCTCGGCAAGCGTGCCCTGCCCCGCGACCTCCCGACGACCGCCCACTCCGTCTCAGGCGACGATCGCTCCTCCATCGCCGCCGTGGATAGCGCCGCTCCCCCTCCGCCGCTCTTCATCGTTCCCAAGAACCCTTCCGGTTGGCCGGCGTGGCTCGTCGCCGTCGCCGGCGAGGCCCTTCAGGGATGGACCCCGCGCCGCGCCGACACCTTCCAGAAGCTCTCCAAGGTCACACTTCTGCTCTGGTTCAAGAATCTGAGGGTTTTTTTACGCAATTCTTGAGGAAAAGTTTCGATCTTTATGGTTGTTTAGATTGGGTCGGGGACGTACAGCAACGTGTACAAGGCTCGGGACTTGGAGACCGGTCGGGTGGTGGCGCTGAAGAAGGTCCGCTTCGACGCCGTCGAGCCGGAGAGCGTGCGGTTTATGGCCAGGGAGATCTCCTTGCTCCGGCGCCTCGATCACCCGAACGTCGTTAAGCTCGAGGGCCTCGTCACCTCCCGCGTCTCGCCGGCGCTGTATCTCATCTTCGAGTACATGGAGCACGACCTCGCCGGCCTCGTTGCAGCGCCCGGCGTCGAATTCTCTGAGGCGCAGGTCCGAAAGCTCAATGTTTGCCTGATTTGCTTTGATCTATAAGTGAAACTTTGCTTCTTTTATATGGAGATTGCTTCATTCTTGAAACCAAAGCCTCTGCTCTTCAACATCCATTCTACTGTTCTATTAGTTGTGCTCGTTCTGTAATTTGACTTGCTTGCAAATTTTGCTCTTGACGAAAGCATTAGTACGTTGTTAAACAATTAGTATTTCGCAGTTAGAGCATCGCATAAGCATCCGATATCTTCAATTTTTAAGAGCCACTATTGTCACTAATCTACCATTACAAATTCCTAAAAATGTGCAATCTTTATTCTAGTAGAGTTGATAGAACAATTGTGCAGTATCATTCTGTTTACAATGTTACTATGTTGTAACTTTTTTTTCTCAATAGCTTGAGTGCCGTATCTTCTCTGATATGTAACAGATTAAATGCTACATGCAACAACTGCTATGCGGTCTTGAACACTGCCATAGCAATGGAGTTCTGCATCGTGATATCAAAGGATCAAATCTGCTAATTGACAATGAAGGGATACTTAAGATAGCTGATTTTGGATTGGCTTCGACATTTGACCCTGATAATAAGCAACCGATGACTAGTCGTGTTGTCACTTTGTGGTATCGTGCTCCAGAACTCCTGCTAGGTGCCACTTACTATGGAGTCGGCATTGACCTCTGGAGTGCTGGTTGCATTTTAGCTGAGTTGCTTCTAGGGAAGCCAATACTGCCAGGACGGACAGAGGTACATCCAATGTTTTGCTTAAGCTTTGTTGAAGTATTTTTGCGTCTTTCCAGCCAGATTGTCACATTTATTTTTTAAAATTCACATCACATTTTATTTTGTCATACATCAATTTGTGATAGCATGAAGCAAAACTCAAAAACTGTATCTTGATTAGTTGAATCATATATAAGTGCTAAGTAAAAGCCTTAACAATTCAACAAATTCCTTGCAACATCTATGTTCAGATTCATTATCTTGTTGTTAGATGTAGGTGCTTTTATTTACTTTAATTGCTATGTGATTCTGAAACTTAAATGAATAAGCATGTGGCTTTCGGATCAAGATGACATAACTGCTTCTGTGCTCATTTAGGTGGAACAATTGCACAAGATCTTCAAGCTATGTGGTTCCCCTTCAGAGAAATACTGGAAAAAAAATAAATTACCACATGCAACTATCGTTAAACCACAGCAAAATTACAAGCGTTGTATATCTGAAATGTTCAAGGATTTCCCACAACCTTCTATGGCTCTTATCGACACTCTTCTCTCAATAGATCCAGAAGAAAGAGGCACAGCAACTTCTGCTCTTAGCAGTTCAGTGAGTGCTTTTTTTCATTTAGAGTTCTTTATATTTCATTTTACTGCAAGTTTGTCAGTGTCGATTATCAAATGGCACTCAGTAGCTATTCACAAGTCATAGTAAGAAAAAATGTGAGCCACCATAAGGTGCTACTAAGTATAAAACGCAAGACTGATGTTGTTGATGCAAATGCAGTTCTTTGGCACAGAGCCTTATGCTTGTGATCCCTCCAGCTTGCCTCAATACCCTCCGAGCAAAGAAATGGATGCAAAATTAAGGGATGAGAAGGCTAGAAGGTGACAACTTCTCTTTCTGCAAAGAACTGATTAATTATCTTGCATCTCTCAATGGATGTTTGCACTTTTGGATCTACAGGCAAAAAGCAGCTGATCGGAAAGGCAAAGCTGAAGTGACAAGGAAACAAGGTACCCACAGACGACGGAGTAGAGCAGTCCCAGCACCGGAGGCTAATGCAGAACTGAAGACTAACTTGGACGTATGTCATTGCAATATCTCTTTTTCCTTTTTCGTGGCATATCATTTCATTTTAACCATAACAAGTAATTTAAAAGCTAATATGCACTAGTTCATAAAAAACACAAGTTGAGAAATCAATTACTATTAGACTTCGTCTCTAGTAATTCTTTTTTTGGAAAGGAAAATTTACTAGAACACGAAATCTACTAAAATACGAATTATGACATTAAGAGCATCCTTGCAGAAACTTGATCATAACTAAGCTTTTAGATTGATTGATCATTGACTCTAAATTTGAGATAGTTTCGACATTAGAGTTTAGACAAAGGAAAGAATCCCTAGCATAGCACGTGAGCTTTCGCCCGAGCTGCACATTCACGTTGATTGTGTCCACATGAACCATACATGCATTGGCCAGATTTTTAAATCAGGAACTCATGGGGCAGGCCTTGCACATACTCACCACCTAACTCTCGTGCGAGCAAGCCAGATGCCTCTGACAATTTCTTGTTCTTTTAACAAGTTTTTCTAGAACGTTTCAGTAACGATTAGAGGTATCTTTCTCCAATTCTTGGTGCACCTTCATATAATGGATTTAATGGATCTCTAAGAGAATTATCTTATTCAAATGTTTCAAATACTAGTATGTGAAAAAGCTTATCAAATATTTCTTTCCTATTTGAATGAGGGCAAAACTCATCATAACAGAAACTAATTGAAAGGAGTGGGATATGGTAACCTCCTTGCATGTACGCTAGTATGACTGCTCTAACAGTGATCCTTTGAAAATAGGTCAATGTAAGAAAACCAAGAATACCTTTCAGAGCTAACGTGCCACTGTGTATAATTAACAGTGATGGTCTAAAGAGGAGTTTGTTCATATAAATATATATATATATATATATATATATATATATATAATCATGCATTGCAAAATTACCAGAAATATACTGATGCAAAAACTTGATAAGGCTGCAATGTAGCACCTCCTCCACGAGATATCAAAGTTTGAGACCCTAGCTAGATGAACCAAGTGCCTGCAACAGTGTTTGCCTTTTTAAAATTCTGTTTAGCCTCAAAATTCAAAAAAGGAAACTTCTCAATTGTGGATCATACATCTATCATAGTGCTCCTAGTTTGTCCAAGGGCAATGTTCTTCTTCCATAGAACATCAGTTTTAGTGTGGCAGAGTTACTTTTGATCCAAAATTTTTTAGTAGCCCAGTTCCCAACACTTGAGTAAGCCAAATCTTATGCCCCAGGCCTTGGTTTTGAGAACTGATGAGAAGTATTTTCATAGAGCCCCTGCAGAAATAAAACCACCATTCGGTGATCTGATAATGCAGTCTGGGTCTGTTTATACAAGAGGAGTAAGTTATGATATGTTGCTGTCGTACTAACCACAAATCCATCTTCTTCGATATAGTCTGCATGAATAAACCTGGAAAACATACACTGACATGAGTGAATAATTTGGAAAATGCAGTAAAAAATTAGTGATGAGTTGAATAACAGATGCTATTAGGGTAATCTTCAACCACCCTGAAAGCCATTTCGGATCAGTATTTTCTAATTGAAACTTCTCTGTCACTACTATTTCCAGAGGCGGAGGTGGATGAATAGAGTCAACGTGACGAGCAAAAGTGAGAAGTTTCCACCACCACACCAAGATGGAGCAGTTGGTTTCCAATTGGATATGTCCAACAATGGACCATTATCTTTCGTAACAGATGCATCTTTTGCTTCTTCAATCTTCGAGCCCAGAGAGGATTCTCGCAGTGCATTTACTAAATTACGAGGTCTGATGGATACTGCAAGTAAGGACACTGCTAAAATGAGTATAAACAAAGAGAATCAGCATATTGATGCTTCCCATGTTTTCGTAAGGCCACTGAAACCAACACCTATTGGCAAGTTGACGGAACTCGAAAGAAACACCAAGATACACAGAAGGACTAGAGGAAAAGAGCTGGAAGTCTTTGGAGGTGGAAAATAACAGCTACTAAGCATATGATCTTTCCTCTTGCCTCCCTGTTGCTTGCGTCAATTCACTTTTGCTTCTCAAAATATTTTCATCAGGATCCAAAATGTACAGCTTTTGGAACCAGGTGTATTCTCTGGTGATGTTTAAACCTGTCTAGTGCAGCAACATGTTCCAGTTCCCAAACTTCCTTGTAATAGTGCCTTATAAATGATGTGTTGAATATTCGAAATTAACATCATATTGATGAGATATTGGATTCATTTCAAGATTTTTCTTCATTATTATCTGGTGGCAGTTCTTCGGGTTCTTGTCCTAATGGTGAATTACAAGACAAGTTGGATATATTGTAGAGTAGCCCATCTGGCTTTGCTGGCAATGTTAGCATTTTAGGGAATTCACTGCAGCATAAAATAATAACTAGGTGCTGATGGCCCTGCAGTAAAAGCTCCTTTCAAGACTGCTTTTGAAGTTATCAATGCATCGATGTTTTACTGCAGATTTGTCAGTCGCAGAGTGTTGCTCCCATCAGTATAATGACCAAAAATAAATAAAAAGAATATGGCTCTGTTCGGGAACCTTTTTGCAACTTTGTATTTTTCTAATGCAGACTTTTTGCTGATTTGTGCTTTTCCGCTTTTCGTTCGAGATTGATTTCTTTCGAACCATTTTTTAACTTTTCTTTTCCGAAAGCAACAATATTCAACTTTACATAAAAAGAACAAGAAATTTACCTTATGTTTTTTTACTTTATAAATTAAGTGAAGAGAAAACAAAATTTCTTGTGATAAAACAAAAGAAAAAGTAACATACTTTTTCTTCTTTCCCTTAAGTAAAATATCAGTCATTGTTCTTAATTTCTTGTGCTGTTTTTATTTTATTTGTAATGCTCCGGTTGACCGGGTCCTTTGCCTCAAAATCTACGGATTGAGATCTGTTTCCACAGTCATGTATTCCCTATGTACTTCAAGTTTGAAGTCAGAAATAGACAACAATCTGAAAGCACAATCTTATTGCATGTCATTGAATGCCTGGTCATTATCACTGCATAACAAAGACCCCACCTTCACCAAATTTTCACTGTCATTGCCAACTCTTGCCATTTAGTCTTTAAAAGTTTCATTCTTCAGCAACCATCAATGCACGGACCACAGAATGGGAGTTTATTCTTCTAGATTGGCTAGTTATTAAACTTATTTCATCCAAATAAAAAATCATTTAGAAATAGTGATAAGATAATTGTACTCAGAACAATGTTGACTCATTGATTTATTAATATGCAGGAGCAAAACAATATTGTTTCTATACACTTACAATCCACCTGTGCTATGAAATATCTAACAGAAAAAAAAATGAGGTTATTGGGAAGATTAAGAATACGATTGTCATATGTACAAAAGTTCAAGAAGAGCTGTGCTATGAAGTACAGTGGACAAATCGGACTCATTTTCGAAAAGCGCGCACAAGTGCATGAAACAAGCTTATGTGATCTTGGCTCATTGTTTACTGACACCCCCACTTGGAGACCTCAAAACTTGTTCACTTGACTATGGTTTAAAAACAAAAAAGAAGAGCTGCAACATTCCTTTGCAGTTCTCAATCAATTTCTTCGGGGTTCAAAGATATCAAGTAATCACTTCTGAAGGTGGATAAGCTGGAACAAGAAGATATAGGCATCAGAGGAGGCTAGACAACCTTCGTATTAGTTGCATCTAACAATTTGGCAGTTGTAGTCCTTTGGCCATCTGAAAAACTGCATGCTGTAGGACCAGGAGGTATTGGCAAGGGTAATGCTATTCTGTTGTGAACCCTTATTCGCCCCCAAGTTGCTTGAGATGACTTACCAGAACCAGCAACGGATGTCTTACATGTTGTTGCAACTTGAACTCCGGCGATTAGAGGAGCTGAATGACCAACCAGCCCACGAGGTTTCTCCATTTCTCCTGAACCAATTGGTGGCCTAGGAAGTTCATGAAGTTGACAGATTTTTGGAGTGGATGTCTTGGGAGGCACTACTGGAGATTTGCAATTGACTGAGAATGGTTTGCTTATTATTGGACCGGAAAAAGCGTGTCGCGTGCATATCTTGCTATCTGAAAAAGCCGCCAAACTATATTGTGGCTTTGCTGGCACCTTCGGAAAATAGGAGATGTTTATTGGCCCACTCATAGCAATGTTCTCCCTAAGTATCAAGCTTCTCTCTGGAGATTTTGCAGGAATACATAAATGTGCCTCACTGAGATCATTAGTAGCTCCTTTTGCATCCAAAGGAGATGACTGCCCACCCTTATTGGGACTTGTCGGAACTGGATTTTTATCAGGTGGTGCAGGAAGAGGAAAAGAGTAGAACTTTCTAGCTGCCAAAGGATGTGACACTTTTAAGATATCAGAACGATAAAGTTTCTCCTCAAAATATATTGGAGCAGATTGACTGCCAGGCCTGGATCTACCACCAAAAATGTGCAAATCTGGTTGGCTTTTGTCAGTAGTTTCCTGCATAAATGGAGTGATCATTACTTTCCCTACAAAACAAGCATCATATGCTACAAACATGCAAACATCTATAAAGTACCAAGTTTATAAAGATTTTAGCCAGACAGTATCCTTAAAGAAAACAAAAGTCAAGCATTAAGGATAAATTAGGTGGTAATGCTTAAATCAAATATTGATGCATTTAAATCAAAGCCTACACATATTTGTCTCTAAAAAGAAGTTTAAATGTTAGAGAAAAGAATGTGCGTATAATTTATAGACTTTGCAACAAAGATTCGAGTGTTTAGGTAATTTTTCGAAATTCCTTTCATGGGGGTGGTGGGGTACAATTTGAAGTGAACCAAATTAAAGAGACTTATTTTCTTCCAAGGAATAGATTCAGAATAAGGAATAAGAAATATGAAAATAAGGGCTTCGGTTTGTAAAATCTGTGTTATGAAATTAGGATTAGAAAATACTTGCTGAAGATATGAAATTCTCGTACCTCCAAAGAATTTCTAGATATAGACATAACATCTTGATCTTGCTTAGTATGTTGATGTCCAAAACTTGATTCCCAGTCATCATCATATTCATCATAGACATACTCCGAGCCTGTGTCGTTGTCATCATCAAGCTCTTTGAACTGGTAATCAATATGCTGTTTTTCAGTGACGGCTTTAATGTGTGGCTCAACCGTCTCAAGAGTCTTAAGTCCCTTCCTAAAGAAACTTAACTGAATTTAAAGAAATGGAAAAAAGGATACATCAATCTCTGCAATAACAAAATGCTCCAAATTTCCTATGAGAACATTCAAGTTTTAGATAACTACCTGTGCAGCATGGTGGCGAGCAGTCTGTGTCAAAAGACTTCGAAATTGACCTTGCTTTAAGGCTTTCAGACGAAAGACAAACTGGGCTGCCTCTCCTTCATAATCAGCTTGGGCTTCTTGCAATTCTTTTGATGAGAACACTCTGGATTTGGCACGAAATGGCCTTCCTTTAGTTCTATATGCTGTCAACATGGTTTTATACACTTCTCTGAAAAAAAATATATATACACCATGCAAGAGTAAAAAATAAAATCTTCACTACATAATGAATGGGTGAAAAGAAATTAGCAACAGCTTCAAACCTTTTATCATCACATTGTCGCTTCATTTCCTGTAACAGTAGATAAATTAACAGTGGGTGAATAACGAATATCATTTTCCATATAAGAGTAAAAATAAATCCACTGCATAACAAGATTAAAAGAAGCATTAAAGAGCCAAAAGTATAGGCTTGGAAACACAATCAACATCCATCGATTAAAAACTTTGTTACACTTTTTGACCATGTCTAACAGATATATTATAGAGCTCCCTTGTAGCTTATATACAAAGAATAACAAAATTGTGGAACTTGTGTAACCCCTGAATTCTTGTGATGTCGTTGAAAAATGCATGAGAAAATTATTACATCAAACGGGTTCCATTCAATAATGATCTATAGCATTTCATGGAAAGAAAGGAACAAACCTCTACTATCTCAAGCTCTCTGAGAAGGGATGCTGATGGCTTTGCCATAGTCTGTAAGATATGAGAACGCTGCAATACAAATTAAAATTATTATCTTATACTGATAGCAGAAATGTTCTAAGAAAACTGAAGGTTGATGGGTATTCATGTAAACTTAATTACTCATAGTATGGTAACAGTCTCACATAGGCATTAAAAATTTTCTGAAGTTCGAGCTGGGCTCTGCCCATCATCATTAGTGCCTGACCTGCATGCAGATTTGAGGCATAAATTGTTGTCTAATGAATGGTAATAGATATAAAAGTTAATCATCAAGATAATATTCTTTTTTCTTTTTTCATTTAGTAGGAAATAGCTCATGAGCTTCATCAGCATTTAGGTTATTTCAAAGTCTGAAAATTGGAGGAGAAACATATTTGGCAAGTTTATACAGTTACAAATGACCAAATAGATAACAGAAAACAATTTTATTAGAAGTCTGATGAGACTGGAAGTATGCTTGAGTTCCTCACCACTATCTTCATCATCATTCAATTCAATTTTCTCAAGCAAGCATGTCCCCAACTCTTCCATAGATACCGAAAACTCTGAAATGGAAAATGCATATTTCAGAATAGATTAATAGGATGCAGCAATGGTAGTCGCTGCTCTTTATGTTAAAACAGTCAACAAATAAACCTTCTTAAATGCAATTCAGAATACATAATTGGTATGAAATACTACACTGTCTTGGTGCATGCACACATTCATGTCTAAGAGAAAAGAATAGCAAAGTCACAGAATCTAAACAATATCAGAAAGAAGTTTAGGGCTTGACAGGAATATCCTAATAATATATGATTCCATACTGAAACAATGAATAAGTATTCATATGTTGTACACCTAGGGAAAAGGTTTCCAAATAAAGTTTAAAACCTAAAAATGTGGATATGATCCAGTGATCGAACCAACACTATCAGAAAAAAAAAATGAATATTTTATGCATATTGGGTGGTGATATTTTGATATGTGAACCAGCATCAAGGTACTTGTCATTTTCTTAAACAATTATAATGAATATTGAATTTTCCATATTTTTATTAAAACTTGCAAATTGTGAGGCAACTCTAAATATATTGAGCTTCTATTGTTGTATAGATTGAGTTGACCAGAAGCGAACTTTTTTGAAAGGATTAGAATACAACTCGAAGGTTGAATCACCACTTATTCTCAATGAAAAATGGAGCATTACAAGCAAATGGAACATTCACACATTAAAGAAATATTTTTCATTTTTTTTTCTTTTGAAGAAGGAAATGATGAGTTTGGTAGCCATCAAAATTGAGAATCGTGATTGTATAAGCATGTCTAGATATAGGAAAACATTTTTTTAAGAAAGAAAAACTGAAAAATTTCAGAAGGGGTGTGGATACCCACAAAAGGATACTATCTAATCCCCACACTTGGTAACAGAAATGTAATATACAATATTCTCTACATCTACCTACAAAAACAACTCAATTGTGCTGTAGCCATATTGTCGACATAATAGCCAAGGTGTAAGAAGCAAACTTATATAGAAGCTGTCACAGATTTCTAGAAAAAAATGATAAGTTCTTTCATATGTTCCATAAGATATGAAGAGTATCATTTTGCAATCTTATTAAGTTGAGTTCTTTAGTCACTGTCTATCATATTGCAGGATAGTCATCCTTTCCCGTCAAAGAACAAACGGAACTTAAAAATGTTACTAGCAACAAACAAGATAATCAAAAGGCAGTTTTCAGTTAATCAAATTTGTTTTTTTTTTTCCATGAGTTAACAATTTCGTCAAATACAACAAAAATAATTCTAACTATTTTTTCATATTACAGCAATAAATACTTTAAGATTTTATCAAAGAAATTTAATATTTAATCAGTAAATTAATTGAACAAATCAATATTTATATGAATTGTATTCATTTAATGATAATTTTGTTCTAGACTGGTATATATATATTATATATATATATATATATATGAATATGAATATTTGTATATCCTCCCGCATTTTAGTGATAAGTTTTAATTATGATATAAGTGCTGTAATAGAAGTTCATTGTGATATATTTTAATATCATTGATTTGTTACTTTTTTATATGACAAGATTATTGCATTTTCATTTGAGATTTTCTTGTCACTAGGTTTAACTAATTAGTAATCGAAACTAATAATAATTCATATTTGAATATATTTTTTATAATAAAATTTAATTGTGATTAGCACTAATATAATTTCAAATGACAACATATATCGATAACCTTTTAATTTGATTCAAGATTTTCTTTTCTCGTGTTCAAAATGTTAGTTGAACAAAGATTACGTGATTGGGATTGAAAAAAAATTTGAATATCACATAAGGTGGATTGCAAGATCAACCGGGTGAAATTTATTTATTTATTTTCAGTTTAAAAAATACTTAATTTTAAATTTTTTTCCTTGCATTTTGTTGCCTTTATTATTCTTTGAATTCATGAGAAATTTATTTTGGTCAAAGAAGATAATGGGAGGAGTTGTAAGACAGTATGATGTTGCCATATGACTTTTTTATTTGATTTGATCTATTATTTTCTATAGAGAATATTTTTTTATTCTCCATGTTTTAATAAATTATTTCAGTTATAAAATAAACCTAAATTTAGCACAAGTTTTATTTGATATAAGAATTATGATGAATTCATGACTTGATGCAATATTTAATTTTTCAGATATTTAATCTAGCTAACTGAACAGAATAAGAATTTTTGTTATTCACATATAAATTTATATGTTATTGTAATATATTATCTATTTATGATATAAATAATATAAGAGAACTTGTTCAGAACAAAACAAAATATCTTTAACTTTTATCACTAACTTTTTTTGTATTTAGTTGAAAAAGTGATATAACATTCTTCAATTAATAATCATTCTATCTTTTTTAAAGTTTAAAATTATTTTCTTTTAAATATGTCTTATTATATAATTGTTCACTTAGTGAATCAGTATTTGACAACACATTTTTTATCATTAAACAAATAGCTCAAAATGAATTCATGTCTTGCTAGTTAGAGGATGATCAATAAAGTAATAATCAACTTCATATTTTTTTTTCATAACCATGCACCTCTAAATTTCATGTATTGCGCCGAAGGTTTATAAATTTGACTTTTAACACTCAAAACTTTTAAAACATATTAGTGGATTCCCAACATTTTTTTAAATAAATAGAAGTATATATTGCAATGACACATACTATTGTTTTATTTTCAAGTATTGACACTTCAAGGTTGCTTAATTCAAAAATATGGAAAGACTTTTCTTTTGCATAAAATATATATTGGTATATGAAGGAAATTGAATTATTGCATTATTGTGGATAATTATAATGATTTGTGTAGACCAATTATTATTACTAAAAGTAAAATAGTAATCTCATAAAAAAAAGGATTCATGGAGTTTCTTTATTCATAAAGTAAAATCAAATTCGTTTGTTTACCAAAAAATCAACTTCGTTTTGTCGCGTAGGGCTATCTCAATGACCATGTAGCTAATTGCACTAAAGTATTATTAAATAGAACTATAATGAAAATAATATATTTTATTTTAAGTCATCTTATATTTTGTGCTTTATGTTTGTGATATGGTAAGATGGCATAAGAAGTTTTCTTCTCCAAAATTGAACCTAATTTGTTACCTTAATTTAAACATCTCAATGTATGTTAATAGGGTTCAATGTAGGTGTTCTCTAGTTAAGTGAGAAGTATCATGTTCCCTACATCTTCAACCGTCTGATGTTAAATCTATGGTGGAGATTAATTTTTTTCTCTCCTACTTTTTTTCTCTCTACTAAATCTATCAATCATACATTATGCATCCTACGATTAAAAATGTAGGTAGCATGGTGCTTCCTACTTAAGTAGGGAGCACCTACATTTTTTCCATATTAATATAACAAAAAAAAAGTAAAACGAATAAGTTCTCACATAAAAATCAAATCAAAAGTCATATAGTATATAAAATGATTAATAAATTCTTGTCTCGTCCTCTTTGAAATAAAAAAGCCAATTACTTTTATAAGATTTTAGTCATAGTCGTTGGATTTTTTTATTGACACTGATAAATAAAAAATAATTTAAATACATGTTAAACTTATATATCAACATTTTTATCATACTAAGCTTTAAAACCAAGGAAACTTAGACCTAAGGTTTATACTACATGACCTTTCAAAAGACAAATTTGGCATTAAACTTGAATTATTTTGTTTTTATTTATTGTGTTTAAAACGATTATTATATTTTTACTCATTTAACGTCAAGAACATGTTTGTAACTCAAATATCCAATTTTATAATTTGACTTAACATGAATTAAATCATTAAACGATAATGATGTGAGGTTTTTGTCATCAAAATACAAAAAGTTAAAGTTTATTATCTTTTGCTTTACCACTATCAAACTTAACATTATTCATGATCCCTTAAATATTTGTTTCTTAAAAAATGTTAAGCTTATTTTAGCATTTTTTAAATAAGAATGTTGTGTGTAATATTCAAATTGGACTATGATTTGCTATGTTTAATGCATTTTATTATTTAATTTAGATTGAAATGCTCATTAATCCATTTATTTTCGCTTTAACTAATTATATTTGACAAAAAATATTCGTTGTATGTGCGGCTGTGAAAGCATTGGTGACATGTATATTTTATGAAATATATATATAATATAAGATGCATATTTTTATAAGCAAAAAAACTTTTGTTAGACTTCTTTACTGTCATGATGAACTTCTTTTTTCGTTTTTGCTTGCATCTTTTTATTCTTTATTTAGCTTGCATAGAAAATAAGACAAAGAAAATCCAAGAGGAAAATTAAATTTAAGACGTTTTGTACGTTTACATTTTTGCTATGCCATATAATCTTCCTCTTAAGTTGTATTGTCATAAAAAATGGTGAAATATATTGATAGA
Organism: Pontederia paniculata; assembly: GCA_001647135.1. NCBI lineage: Eukaryota > Viridiplantae > Streptophyta > Magnoliopsida > Commelinales > Pontederiaceae > Pontederia > Pontederia paniculata. The sequence goes on along the minus strand of LTAE01000221.1, from coordinate 71,199 downwards.
AATTGGTTAAATAAGTGAAACAAGTTAATCCATATCTTTAATTAAAAATGTTTATGAGGATTATTTGTTTTGTATTTTCTAAAATATTATGACCTATCAATCTTGCCTTGCAATTTAGAATTGTTTATCAAAATCCCGACTTAAAAAAGATGAATAGTTAATTCAAAGTTATTACATAAAAAAGATGAATAGTTAATTCAAAGTTATTACATAGATTGACATTGTCCATATATGCACATTCTATTTGTTTGACCAATAAATAAGTCTTTTGTTTTGTTTTTTTTTTCAACTTTCTTTTTTGTGACTTATATAAACGACAAAAATAAAAGAAATTTAGGATATGTTTAGATTTTTATAATTTTTTATGTTTTAAAAAATTATAGTAAGAGACGTTTAAAAAATGTCCTATTATAATTTTTCAACGTAAATAAATCCTTAAATTGTTTGATTATATTTTTAAAAGTGTTGTATCCATAAAAGAAATAGAAAAGACAAAGGAAAAAATACTGAAATAAAATAAAAAAGGAGTAAATAATTTATGATATTTTTCACCTTATACATTGAATTTTCATCCGATAAAATTTGATGTCTTTTGTAAAATAATTTATCAACAAAAAATATTATAATATAATAATTAAATGCTTAAGAGAGGGGAAGGAAAAAATGATAAATAATTGCAAATTATATGTTTGGATAGAAATAATGGGGTAACATACTCTATTTCTTATTTGGATAAATAATTATGCACATGGAATGAGAAAGGATAATTTTATTAAAATATGTACCATTTGACGAATAAAAAAATAATAAAAATAAAATATGTACTTTCAAGTTATGTTGTTTCTTAACTTTTGTTACCCTAGATGTTCAACTACTATCCTCATAGTTCAAAGTGTATAATAACTCATGCATTTTAGTACAATTGGTGGTATATTTAGTATGTATAATAATTCAAATTTTTAGGTTAGAGAACACATATTAGTAGAAAATTATGGACATGTATAATAACTCATGTATTTTAGTAAAAGGAATATCTTGGTATCAAAAAAGTGCACCAAAAATGTATCCAAAAAAATATTCTTAGGATGACAACGTAACATTTTTTTACATAAAAATCCAATGACAACAGAAGCATAGTAGATATAAATATAATATAATTGCATATTTATTCCATTTAAATGATCATTCATCACAAGTAGTCATTTATCCTTTTTAGAGTTAACTAACTTGTAACATCGACACATGTTTACCTAGACTTCTTAAGGACCTTCCAAATACATCAAAAGATGATTTTATCATAATTTTCATAATCTTGAATTCTTGCTACATCAAAAGTTAATTGTCTAAGTTAGAAAGGACCTTTCAAAATACATCATTATATTCTATATCACCTTGAGAAGCAGAGAGACCTTGAGAAATAGATTTGATCGAAAAAAAAGAATATGAAGAGCATTCACGCGCTTGAAGAAATCTAGACCAACAGAATGAAGAACCAAAATTTTTTTTTGCATGTTCTCATTTTTTAGAAGGCAAAAGAGTAAAATAGTCCGATAAATATTAATCTCCCCTCATTCCACATTAGGTGGAATGAGAAATGATGCCATATATGATGTTTTCAACTCATCCAAATTATTCCACTTTCTCAATTAATGCTAATCAAATGTAAAATAATGTAAGTCAAATATGGGATAATGTAAGTGTGTAACTCTCCCCTCTCAAACCTATCAAATTCATCTGTAAAACACTATCAAAACATTGCCTTAAACTGATGCATAATGATTTAAAAAAATGATATTTATTTTTTAAAATTGAGACTTGAGTTTCACGTAGATTACATGATTAATGGATAATAATTATCACAACAAAATATAATCAATCCACAGATGACTTGACATAATATAATATTTATTCGGCCAAATTAATAGAAAGACAAATTGACCGAGTCATATGAGATTCGACTCACTTCTAAATAAGAAAAAAAAATTGTAAAAAAGTAAGAAATTCTTTATATATTTATATATACGATTTTTTTTATATTTAAGAATTTTATTAAACATATTGTTTACATGTATTCTTGATTTATTATTCTAAATGGCTAGTTAATTGGATTTATTCATGATAAAAGCATAAGATTTAAATTTATGGATGCTATTATTGATATATGCGGACTGCATTAAATTTTTAAAGAATTAGATTGATGAAAGTTTAGTGCAACCTTATTCTAACTCGGACGATCCTGAGGTGGAATATGCGAAAATAATTTTGTTTTTAACTTATTGTGCATCAACTAAAATTATGCGATATAATTGGATTAAAAATAAAATTGTTTATTAGATCAATTTATATTAATTTGATCGCTTTGTTCATTTAATTTTTTTATTTTATGTTGGGTACTAATAGAACATAGGTTTAGAGAATGGTTATTTTAATTTCTATGTCGAGGACATTCATTAGTAAAAGATATATGAAAAACTTTGTGATACTCTTTTGTCTAGTTGGCATGAAAAAAAATTAAAACTTAGATCTTTTTCAACTAGGTGAAGTAAAAGTTTTTTTAATATAAAATGTATAGGATGAAAACATTTAGTTTAAAAGTAAGCAAGTGATAGAGGCCTCTAATAAAAGAAATACCACAAAGTCTCTCATATAATTCTTCATTTTGTAGACAGGAATTAAAAATAAGAAAAAAATATATATTCTCCTAACTCATCATCCTAATATTCACATATTAAAAATCTTTAAAGTAAAGAAACTTATTTATATTTTTTTACAATACAACTAAGATAATTTATTGAATAAATATTTTTATCTTCAGTAATAGAAATCTAAACCTTTCAAATATATATTTTTCTCTAAACTAAAAATATAAATCCATTTTTTATAAATATAATTCATCAGAATATATTAATAAATACATTATCATCCATGTTGTACCCAAAGCTTTCAGAAATAATTAAATAATTTAAATAATTCATATTTCATTCCAAGAATCCAAAATAAGTTTTTTCAGTGCAACAAATTAATTGAATCTTAATATTCAAAGATTTAAAAAGTAAGAAAAAAATCTAGATAATTTTTATCACTTCAATTTTATAAAAATGAACGTTTTTGGAGAAAATTTATTTTTTTATAATTTTCGTTTGGTATATTATAATAAATAGTTTGATGTGGATGAAAGGTTACCTTACATTCCATTTTAATCAATTTTTATATAAACATTGCTATATATTTTACGATATGAAACCGCTAATTTTTTTTGGATATCATAATTTAACAGGATAAGTATATTTTATAAATTCAGATTGCTCAAAATGCATTTTGCTGCATAAGCATTTTGTTCTACGTATAGTTTATTTTTATATTAAGATTTCAGTTTACATTTTCAAATTTCCGAGGTGTTGCATATATTTTTCTTTTTATATATTGGGCCGTAATTGGGCCGGAATAGGTCACCATGCGAGATGTATAATGGGCCACTGGATCAGGTTCGGTTTAGGGCTGCTGTTAGTGTGCGCCTTCGTCGTTAATTGTGCAACCAAACAACCAAATTTATCGACCGGGAAAGAGCGACGACGACGACGACGACGGCGGCGGCGACGGCCCGACGGCGATCACTCGTTTCCTCCTCTCAAGGTGCGCAATTATCTCCCACGTGTTGTGATATCTTCGATTTGATTCCTGTCCTTTCTCTCGCGAGATTAATGTTGATAATTTATTGGTTCTATTTTAATTCGTTTTCTGGATTGTTATATTTGCTTCTTGGGCGCTTATGGAAGTCTTGATCCTATAATTGTCTATGGTTTTAGTTTCTTTCTAACTGTTTGATTGGGTAAAAAAGCGGGCATGAATTAGGGTTTATGGAATCGGAGAGAGAGAGAGGAAAATATTTAATGCAATGAATTGGAATTCACTGTCCAATAAAATGGAGAAAAAAAAATCAAGGCGACATTTGCAGTGTAACTATTGCAGAAAAAGAATATTTTGGAACGAATTATGTGCTTTACGAAGTGTGCACGTAGTTGAAGGATAATGGTTGGAGAAGGATGCTGAAAGGGAGGATTTTGTGTAGTATTTATTTTGCATTATGCATATCGAGCAAGTATTCTTAATTCTTTCTCTCTATCCTTCCTTTTCAGGTTCAAGAAGATTGGTAAGGCATTCTGGAGATAGTTCGTTTATGAAATCTGCTCATAGCGTTGATGGTAAAAGATAGGAGTTAAATTTATCCACCGATAATGGATGGGGATGACTTGAAAAGTTCATCTCCTACTGAAGGAAATCTTTCTGAATCCTCAGAATCACTCACTGATACTGAGGATCAAGAAATTAGTGATGATGATGATGATCGTAACCATAAACACCGTAAGCGGGAGGCTCAGCCTCATTCTTTGGATAACAATTCTCAAGAACAGCCTATACAGAGGGCTTCTAGGAAAAGAAATACTTTTGAGAATGGTCAAATGTTCCATGACAACCAGAGCACAAAACTAGGGAGGGAGACATTTGAAAAGCGACAACCTATGTTGATGACTAAAACAAGGTTTCCTTCAGATTCAGGTCTACGTGGGAGAGTAAATCAAGCATTCCATGTTGATCCTGGTCCTCGTTTCAATATATCTGCCTCTACGAGTCATCCTCTTGCAGGAAGAGGACGAGGAAGGAACACTGTAGCCTGGGGACAACATAATTCTATATTTAACTCACTTGACTCGGTGGATTTGACGTCACAGATTGTTTCTCAGGGGCCACCTACACACCCTGGTCTTTTTGTCGGAACAGGATTACCTGGTACTGCAAAAATGCAGACTCCATCATGGGGTGCCTATCGCTTTATTCCTGGGATGGCTAATAGAATTTTGGACCCACTTCATCAAATAAGTCTGCAAGGCCTTCAGCCAAGGACCACTTTAATGAATTCTGGAATGCCTCGTCAGCGTTGCCGAGACTTTGAGGAGCGTGGATTTTGTTTGCTAGGGGATATGTGCCCTATGGAGCATGGTATAAATCGGATCGTTGTTGAAGATGTCCAGGTGCATTTATTTTATTTCATCTGAAAAATTCTTTGAACAGATATTCTGCTACTTTTGGCTAAACATGGATATTTCTATCTATTATATCAATTTTACTTGGTCTATTTTTGCTGACTTATTTGTTATCTACTTATTCAAATTATGTCTTTCTTGTTTGTTAAATGAAGATACACCGTTGATTTTATTGATAACTGGTTTCTACTGTAAAATCCATGACCCAATTTTTCTTTGCTTTTCTCATGATTCATTTTGACTCCTTAGAGTATTTGCCCTTCTTTATTTAGTCATTCTTTTTGTTTTGTTAAAAGATAATTTCCCTATCAGAAAAATCTCATTGATAGTGATGCTCAACATCACTTTAAACTGACGGGAGTAAGAAATTGCATTTTTTTGTTGGTTGCTGGTTGTAATTTTAGTTTTTTTTTGGGTCATTTGCAGAGTCTATCTCAGTTCAATCTTCCAGTAGCAGCTCCAAGTGCACATCCAGTAGGAGTTCAAGTTGGGTCAGGATCTTTACCTTCCACCAATACTCCTACCAGCCTCATGGCAGGTAGCAAGCCTGTGATTGGTGAAGATGGCATGACAGCTGATGTATTAGAAGCTGAGGGAGTTTCAATAGCGCCAGGATATGTAGAAGCAGATGTATATGATCCTGACCAGCCTCTTTGGGATAATGAATGTCCCGAAACATCCAATGCGCATCTAAGGATTCCTTTACCTGACAATGATGAACAACATTTTATTGCTGATGCTTCTGCAGGAAAAACCCAACATAATGGTGTTCAAAGTGAAAATCTGACTAAGAATTTTCTCAAAGACATTGGTCCACAAGGTAAAACTGTTTGGGGGCGGATTGGCTGTGAAAACCAATCAGACAAGGAGAGGAACAGTAGCTCTGCAGTTTCTACAAGTGATGTTGAATTTGAAACCAAAGAAATTTATACAGAGTCTCTATTAGGTACTGTTGGTGCCTCCCAAGGAAAGCATGATTACAACAAGGAATTTATTTCAAAGACAATAGGCATGCAACCTCTTCGTCGGCCAGATTCAGGTTCTGGGCATAGTGGAGGTAAAACATCAAAGGCCTCACGTACTCTCTATGTACAGGGTATTCCTAAACAAAGCAACAAAAAGGAATCTCTTCTTTCACATTTCCAGAAGTTTGGCAAGGTGGTCCATATATATATTCCATTGAACAGTGAAATAGCTTTTGTTCAGTTCTCAAAAAAAGAGGAGGCTGAAGCTGCACTTAAGGCACCTGATGCTGTGATGGGTAATCGTTTCATAAAACTGTGGTGGGCAAATCGTGATCGAGTTTCCGGTGGGGAAGGAGGTACTTTGCCTAAAAATTTCCACCAGTTGTCTGGGAAAGGAGAACTTTCTCTTTTGTCTAAAGGATGTGGTTCTGAAGAAGACGTAGGCGCCACATCTGCAGCTTCAATAGAAAGCAAGCCACCTTCTCTTGCAACATCATTGGTCATTACAGGTCCTGGAAGAGATTCATTAGCAAGTAGTTCAAAAACTACAGTATCTATGCAGAAAAAGATGGAGAATTTGGAGCTTTTGGAGGAGCTTCGCAAGAAGCAAGAGACATTAGCTCAAAAACGTGATGAGTTCCGCCGACAATTAGACAAGTTTGAGAAGCAGGTATAGAACATCCAAGTACTTTTAGGCAGTTATGCATGAAATTGGAAAACTGTTTTCTTCAACTAAATGCAATAAAATTGTTTGCAGATAGTCAATCTATTAGACATCTAAAAGGCACATTCATTATTTTCTTATTAACACTTTTTTAAAAACTGGGTTAGATATTTTTTAGATCTTTCACTTTCAATGCTTTACTTCTAAATCATTTTAAGATTGAATTTACTACGTGCCTGTGATACAACCATTTCTTTTTAGAGTTCCTATGTAGAAAACTTTAAGTATTTGCTTTCCTATTCAGGCTGTTTCAGTTAAGAAGGCAGAGGATTCTTGTGAGCAGGCAAATAAAAAGCGTAAACGGGATCCGAGTAATGAGGCCACAAAACCTATAACACCAAAGAAAGTAAATGTTGGATCCACAGAGGCAACAAAGGAGGCTGGAAAGCTTCAAAAGAGTAACTCCAGAGAGGTTCTGATTTCCCCCACTTCTAAATCAACAGTTGTACAGAATTCTACCATAATACAAACAAGTCATTTGCCTGGACCAACTTCGAGTAGATTTAAATTGGATAATCGTCCTACGGCATTTAGAGTTCTTCCTCCTCTGCCAACTGGTTTTGCTGAGGTATCTCTTTCTCTCCCTACATTTTCCGTGTTTGTGGATGTTTACTTTTTCTTTTTTCGGTGAATGAGTTTTTAATTTTCATGGTGCAATATGCATGTGTTATATCTATGGCATGGTTTTTGTATTGTTTTGAATTGTTGTAATTTTTCAATAAAAATGCTAAACTGGAAAAATAAGTTGTAAAGGCTCAGGTAAAGATGTAAACTACCAAAATGCCCCAAATAAAAATATTAGTAACTAATGCAGGTAACCCAACTAAAGTATTGTGTATTCACTTCTATATTTTTGTTGCTCGGTATCTCGATGGGTATGGATGGTGGCTGATTATTACTGATTTGATCCTAAGTACAAATTTGGAGTTCTGGAGAAGTTTTAGAACAGGGAAGACACATGAGGAAATTCCTATAGATATCAGCTTCAGAGGGATTTATTATCAAGCTACATTTGATCTACACGGCTTCAGAAGAATAGTATTTTTTCTTATGAGACATGATTTATGTTGAGAATGTGGTGTGTCATACTCAGTCTATATCGCGGTGTCGGGATAATCTTGTTGAGGTTATCTTTCTTGGATGTAGCTGTGGCATGTTACATATTATCCTTTTTATATAATATTCTTGGATGACTACTCAACCAGAGTAGTTATCCTTTAATCTCAAAGGAAAAAAGAAAATCACTGTCTTATTTTAATGAATGGGTGTAAAGCCTTATGACACGTAGAATTCAGCTAATTTTTTTTCTTTTGTTAAATTTTCTGATGCCACCAAAGCATGTTTGTTCTTCTAAGTCTCCATCTTTCTTGTTGTCACAGGTTGCTGTTTTGAAGGATCATTTTTCGTCTTATGGTGATCTCTCTTCTGTGGTGCTTGAAGATCCAGAAGCAGGGTCTGGGAATGAATGGGTGAATCCACTTGAACACCAATCTGCTTGTATAGCTTTTCAAACGCGTGCTTCAGCAGAGAGAGCGTATCTTGGTGGTAAATGTTGGCAAGGCCATAGTATGCGTTTTATTTGGCTACCAGTCTCACAATCTAAAAGTGGTTTGAGCATTAAAGAATTTTTAGATTCCAGTGGGCCTTTGGCTGGCGAGAATCAGGCTGAACATGCAGCATGTGAGTCATCATCTTTGCCAGTAGAGAATTCTGTTAATTGTGGTACTATCAGCGCTCTTACTACAAATGGAGAGTCTATTATATATGGACAGGTTATTGGTTCTGTTTCGGGTGATGCTGCTGAGTCTGTTTCGAAGGTGTCATGCACAAGTTCAAAGTGTATAAACATGCAATCATGCGAAGAGCCTCATTGTATATCTGACGATCCAAGTTGAAGTTACAAGTAAACGTTAATTCTCCACAGTAAGGTATTAAAGATCTTATGGTCTTGAACAAATATCTTTCCGACCACCGTCTTTTTCAATCTTCCTCAATATGAGATTAAGGAGAAATACTATTAAAATTGAAAAGATGATATGTATGTTATTTAGAAATGGGTGGAGAGTTAACTGTGTTAGGATTTAATTGTGCATATCTCAGCTAAATAATTTTAGTTATCCACCAAAAATACTTATGGCATTTTACCTTCTCAAATGGAAAAAAAAGTTCTTTATATTGTTACAGTTTACTGATGTTTTCAGGGATGCTTTCCGTTACCATCTTTTTTCGTTGCTTATTCTATTAATTTTATGCAAATTTCAAGTTCGTGACTCATAACTTTGTGTACATTTATGTCAGTTCACTTTGATTAAGATATTATTTCTTTTAGCTGGAATGTTGGGCCAGTTTGCCCTAATTTTTGTTATGCTTGACCATTCTGAATTGTTTACCTGCTTTACAATCTCTTAAAAAACATAGTCAAAACTGCACAGAGAAACATGTATTTAGTAAGAAATATTTATTAACACAAAAAAACTGGGCATATGGAAGCAAGATTGAGTTGGACTTTATAATGCACATGGAAATCAAATCATTAATCCATTCAAGCAGATTTTTTGGTTTCTCTAATATTAGATGTTTTTGCTTGTACATGACCCTTTCATAGATTTATATATACATGGATGACAACCGTAGTATCGGGGGTCATCCTTTTTCTTCTAAAAAAAAAGGATGTTTTTGCTTGTGAAAGTAGATACCTCAAAAACATCGTATGTTTACAATATAAGATCCTGTGGTAATTCAAGTAATCAGTTGGAATGATTCTCGTTTTTGCTCTGGACTAGTTCTTGTGTTTGCTGTTCAAGGTTAATTAGCCATTACTTCAAAATGTGAGAATAATTATGAATACATTCTGAGATGGCTGTGTAAGTTAGGGAAGGTCCAAACCTATGGATCAACCATCCAACAGTGGGATGTTAGTTCTACATAGTGTGTTAATTTTTTTGACAAAATGAAGTGTGATTTTTGTCATTCACCAATGTGATTTGTGTTCGTTCACATTCACAAAACTTCCATTTCATATCCCATGTGATGTGTTTACATTTTTTTGATATAGTACGTTAAATTAAATTCATCATCGGATCTTAACCATGTTAGATTTTGGTTCCCTAGGTGTGTAACAAAAGGTTGCTCACTAAGTAGTTTTTCTCTTGGCTCTGTTATATTAGTTCATAATTCCCTCAAATTGCAATACTCATTGAGTAGTTTTTCAATGTCACAGGGCTCTTGGACTTAAACACGGAACATGATGTCAACTCATGATAATTAATCTTTGTGGTGAATGAAAGAAATTAATTAATCCTAAAAAGGAAACTAAGATTAAATGTATTATTGTGCCAGCGCTTTCTCTTCAGTTTGCAGCTTGTATCTATGCATAGATTTGTCCAGTTACCTTTGGAACTGTGGATTTATTTGCTCTGAATTTTGATCAGAAATATTTTCTTTGGAGTTCATTGATGAGAAATATGATGACCTACTTTTGTGTTGCTTTGCTTTCTCAATATTCCATTTCCATCTTGAGGAAATGGAGGACCTGGCACTTCTATACAAATATCCAAATGCTGCCAGCCATAAGATGCAGTCTCTGTTATAATGTGATGGCACTTCTAGTTTCATTATAACATAATGAGAAAATCATAACTGTATTGTTTATTTCTTTCTTGGTAGGCAGCTTTTGTTTCCACTTGCTATTCTTTTCTGTGCTAGAATGATCTAATCTATTAGTATTATCTTTGCAGACTTCCCTTCGGATCATGTGTGGATTCTTTTGGAGCATATGCAGTTCCCACTCCTACCTTCAGGTTGTGGTTTTCCAACACATTGTTTATGTTCTTTCCTGTGGATATCGAACTTTCCTGTCAAAGTTTCAATATCCAAGAAGAACAGCTTTGTTGCAGATTTTGGGAGCAGTCTTGAGTACATAACTTCCTTCTTTATTCTCATTTTTTTACGAGAAAGAGAAAAGAAAGGGGAATTTGATCCGGGAGGGTAAACATTTTGTGTTTCTTAGATCACTTGTATGGCTCCTCAATGGGTCTGAAAATTTGTATATGTGAACTCGCTCGATGTTGATTAATACAGTCGAATGACAACTTTAATTCCCTTGTTCTCTTGAGTTCTTAGATTAATACTTCCTTGGTTACCATTTACTTCATGAATCATCTCTTCTCTTCGCGAAGAAAACAAAGAAAGTACACCGGAGGGGGGAACAAATAAAATAAATGAAGTGCAAGAAGGTGAGAGGAAAAAAAATCATGTTTGTCAGTACAAGAAGCAATTTTGCCATTTCAAAATCTATAGAAGTTTCAGAAAAAAGGGATTTCATAGAAGAAGGTAGGTCGGAGAGAAGAGCCAAGGGGAAAGCAGGCAGAAAAGAAAAATAAAGGAAAGAAAAAAAAAAAGGAAAAAAAAAACAAGGTGCTTTTTTTCCTTCTTGCTTTTTGGTTGTGCATGCAATATTACCCTGTTTGTGGATTTTGAAATGTATATTAATACGTTGTTCCCAAATATCTTCGTACCATGATATACTTCCCTTTTCCACATTAAAATCGTTGGTATTGCACATCTATCCATTGGTTGCTGCATAATAACATATTGTATCACATTATTATCTGATTTATTTGTGTATGCATTACAAAACTCAAATGTTATAGCTGAGGAGTGCGTGCTCATGTCATAAATAATTTTGAGATGCCAACTGACTGATTTTATTACTCCATAATTGAGCTGAGTCTTTAGAGCAAGCAGTAGATTTGTGCCAGTCAACCGGAGATATCTCGTCCGGACAGCTGGGACTACACCTTTTATAATGCAGAAGAGGAGGAGGAGAAGGAGCTGATCAACCAGGAGGGGTGAGTACTCGGGTAGGCAACAGCTGAAAGGTCGTGAGCATTTTGCTCCAGCAGGATATTGACAAATGTGTGTCTCCAAATTCATGCAGCAGCCAAAAGTTCTCATCCATGGGACCTATCAATCATTAATTTGAAGAGAGAGAGAGAGAGAGAGAGAGAGAGAGAGAGAGAGAGATGATGATGACGTATGTATCTTCCCTTGAACCCATTGGTGAACTAGTTAGCAACACGTGACCACACAGAAGCATAGTGGAAAAGGGAGAACAAAAAAAGCAGTGACTCTTGTTTGCAACTCCTTTTCTCCATCCTCTTCTTCTGATCTGCCAAATTGTCCATGATTTCGTGGTATGTTTCGGAGGAAGGAATCATATCTTTCGGTGAACGACAATGACCGGACTTGGTATCTACGCCTTTCTTTTCCGATTTGGCTTCCCAACAACACTAAATTCCATTCTGTGCAGCCAATTAGAAATACCAAAAGGATGTCTGTGCCAATCCCGAATTTATGTCGAGCATCCTTTCTCTTCAACGAATTGGCTTCCTCATTAATCTGTTTCAGTGCAACCATACAGAATTAATACAATGATATACAACTTGAAGAGATGTCTGTGCCAATGCCAAATATATATATGTCAACCATCCTTTCCTTTTCCTGATTTAGCTTTCCAACAGCACTAATCCATTTGCTTACCATTTGACTCTGTGCAGCCATTAAGAATATGGTGTGTCACAACATTCAAAACAGTTTTATATCTACGAGTAATGATATATCCTTTGTTAATTTTTTGAATATTTAAAATATGCGAGTATTAGAAAGATGAAGTCAGTATGATTTATCAATTTTCTACATTAATATCTTGAAGGGATAATTAAGCAAAAAAAGGGAAAAAAATCTTGTTGACCATGGCATGATGCTGAGGATATGTCTCCGTTGCCACTCCAAAAAATATCACACTCGATAATTTTATCCTTGTCTAAGAAAAAGGATTCAATAGTATGTTGAGATTAACAGTGACCAATGATAAGGGCAATCTTCGGCACCTTTCTCGTGGGATCGATCTTTCTATTAGTATTATCCTATTAATTTAACTGCTCAGTTCAAGTGCTCTACTTTTTCTTTTTTTTTTTTGCTTTTAGTGTATCACAATCATACTCTCTCCCTCTGAAAGAAAGATGTGTTTTTTGAGCCTTTCCTCCGGATTGCAGCTAGTGACAAAGGATATAATCCATTGCTCACCAGACACTGCCCCTTCTATACGTCACCAGATAAGTCTTGTGATATAGTTACAAAACTAAGGAAAGAAAAGCCTTGTGCATATCTCAGCATCATGCACTTGTTTTATCTTCTATATGCTTGGCTTGCTTGCTTTGGCTCTTCTCTATAGGGATCCAACTTGCTCCATAAGATCTCTTCTGTCTTGGTAGAAGCAAAACCTCTTTATTGGAGACTAAGAAAACAAAAAAAGATGTCATTTAAGCTACAAACAATATTACTCTTCTAAATTACTGTTGGTGGTGGTCTTCCATATATTTGTTCTTGTTTAAAAAAGTTTGTATAGTTGGTGCTTGTGACTGTGAGCAAGCAACAACGTTCAACCCTTTAGTGGTGGCGGAGTCCCTGTGCTCACTGTATATTGTGGCATGTCATAAGAATCACTGATCCTACAAATCTTCCAACTTACATGGATTTTATACATCCATCAAGTCGTTTCAGCAAATTTAAAGCAAGTAGATCATGTTTACTTTGATGACCTGCTCAAGCCTCCTAAGGGTCATTTATACCCGTGGGGACATCTGGGTCAACAGGTTGGGTCTAGATTACCCTTTCCTTTTCCCCAAATTTTTCTAGCACCATAGATAGAGTAAAATCTATCTTTTTGATGGCTTATCAAAGAGTTATTTCAACTTTCATGTTCTCTTGAACTATTCTTTTTTTTTTTGTATATATCATAAATAGAAGAATGGGCTTGAACATTCACATTCTATGCCAAGTGCTTTTTTTATTATTCGATCAATCTCTTGACATAGAACAATAACAAAGTGTTATTCCACTAGATGATATCGGCTACATGGATTATACGACGTCATTGCACTCTATCAGTAATCAAATTTTTGGATATATTATTCGTCAATAGATCTCTTGACGTAGAACAAGAAGGACATTTTGAACCTTATGCCCTGATAATTAATCCTTAGTTATGGGCTTTATATTTTTTATTAGTTTTGAGCTAATTAGAATTTTCTTATATTAGTATTTCCTTATATTAGATTATTTTTATTACTTTTTCTTTTATTTAGATTTTCGTACTATTTAATATACGAGATGTTTAGAATCCTATAAATGATTCATTTGAAACTTAGATTTGATTTATAATATTTGCTATAAACATATTTTTTTCTAATTGAATTCAAGTCTCCATCACATATATTATGATCAAACTTACCATCTAATTTAGATGAATTACTACATAAATGTCAAATTAATTTAAAAGTGTAAAATGATACATAAAGTATAGAGAAATTATCACTATCGAAATATTATGTTAACTATTTTAACAAATAAAAAAAATGATGCGTGCTCTCCTCCCATTTATCTCTATAATCATAAGACTTAAAACATGAAAAAAATGGTAAAAACCTTCTGATTGTTTATTATGCATATATACAATACGTATGTACGTGTAAATCTCCTTATGCCATATTTGCATGCATAACGAACTTTCGCATCTTTATAACAATAACTGCAAGATTAATTGGAAGTTTGATGCCATGCACTGCTCTGCCAAAGTTTGAACTTTGAACTTCCTAATTAGTTTCTGAGTTACGTTTGCTTTCATTATGCCTCAGAAAAACTCAACTCAAAGTGGACACAGCATTCAATAAGAAAAGTTGTGATTGAGCAAGCAGGGCATGTTTAGAATGGATCATAACTGAGGACCACAACCACAAGACATGCAGGCTATAAATAGGAATGCAGAAAGAAGATCAGAACATCCAGACATCTATGCCTCAGCTTTTCCAAGAGATTCTACCAACTGTTAGCCTGTTAGAAGCTTAAATTGCAAGTTAGCAAATCAACATATAAACTTTTCCCTTCTTAGATAGTGTTTGGATTGCAGCAAAGATTGCAATGGCCGGAAGGGGAGTTATATATGCTCTGGGAATAGCATGCCTTCTTTTGGCCCATGTAACTGCTGATGGTATGTGTGTTCTATTCTCAGTTACTCCTCTGGGTTCTTAAGAATTTTCAGTAATTGGTTTGTAAGTAGGTTGCATGGATTCTTACTATGCACATAAAAAACTATGAATGCTCAAACTTTTGTTTCTTTGCAAACATTTGTTTTGGATTTCTGATGGTCACGTCTGATGATTGATGTAATGTTAGCAGAACATAATCTTCCGGATGTTATATTCGGTTACAGTGGAGCAAACAGACCTGCCAAGTGGGGGAGCTTGTCCCCTGAGTTCTGGATGTGCTCCAAAGGAAGGCATCAGTCTCCGATCAACATAGTAAAGCATGATCTGGTCTACAACCCTGAGTTGGAACCGCTGCGGAGCTACTATGTCGCCGCAAATGCGACCCTCGTCGACAATGTCTTCAACATCGCGGTATGTAATTTGCAATTAACACCTGTTACTAATGTTGAGATGAAACAGGTTCAGAAAGCTTCAGAATGAGCACATTAACTTGCTTTAGTTCATAACCATAAAATATGCTAATGAAGAAGGATGTGTACATCTGGAGAATTTTGTTTCACTAAGAAGTAAGAACCAAATTGATGTTATATTTGATCAAATCCTCTCCTGCAGGTGCGGTACGGGCAAGGCGTCGGCAAAGTTAATGTCGAAGGAAAGAACTACACTCTGATACAAATGCATTGGCACTCACCTTCCGAGCACACCATCAATGGAGAAAGGTGCCTTGTTCTTTCATCTGTTCTAAGAATCTCTACAAGTTGTTGGCAAACTAAAATTGTAGTAAGAAGGCATTACTTAAATTTTCACCACATACAATTGGTTATAGTAGACATACTGATGGAAGTATCACATTACTGTTCCTATGTTAGCATGTTACAACCTTCTGAGCACTAAATTGTCACCAATCTACATGAGGTTTCAGCACTCAGCACCAAAGTTGTAGTATTCTGATCTATAAAATACAACAATCTCAAGTCTTACTGAATAGCACTATTTAATCAAACTGCGGCGTGCAGGTTTCCGGTGGAGCTTCACCTGGTTCACAAGAGTGAAGATGGAAACATCACAGTTGTGGCCGTCCTATACAAGTACGGCAGGCCTGATCCATTCCTTTTGCAGGTAAGTAGATGTCAAAACATCTGCTCAATTGCATTCTATCAGAGCTTACTTTGAAGGCACTTTGATACCATATACAGATAAAGGAGAAGATGTCCGAATTGGCGAGGGAGGTCACCGCAGGCGACCAAGAAGCGAACATTCCAACCGGAATTGTGAGCACAAAGGCCATGCAGCATCATGCTCGGAAGTACTTCAGATACGTCGGATCTCTCACGACGCCGCCGTGCACGGAGAACGTCATATGGAGCATCCTTGGAAAGGTATAGTAACATAATTTGCACTTGGTCACAATTATTCTTACCATGGACTATAACTCCAGTGCTTCAACCATTCTTGTGTGTTGTAGGTGAAAGAGATGACCAAGGAACAAGCAGCTGAGCTGAGAGCACCTCTGCAAGAGGGGTACCGCCACAATTCAAGGCCTACTCAACCACTGAACGGAAGGAAGGTCCAGGTATATGATGAATCCAAGAGAGGTAAAAAGATCCATTGATCCATGAAGCATGGATGCCTTGAGTTGGACAGCTTAAATTGTAGCTTCATCATCTATCCAGGATGGTTGGTTAATCATGTAGTTGTTAACTTTTGATCTACAAAAGAGATGTGAATGGTTGGAATTTCCAGCTTTCAAGTTAATCCAAGCACCTCATGGCATATACTGTTTTGGTCACCTAATAAAGAAAATAGGATAATGGTTTACTTTAACATATTATTTAGCATGGCAGAATGAGTGAATGGTTGGATCTCAGATAGTTTAATAGAAAAAGAAATTGAAATAGAGGTTGGGGAAGTAGGCTACTTAACGATGATATAATCCGTCAAATTTAATTTTGATAATATATGGTCAAATTTAAAAATTTAAAATATATTTTAAAATTTTGATCTTATACCATCAAAAACGAATCTAACGATTTCGATCATCATTAAATAGCCTATTTAATAAAAATGCTAAGTAGGTACTCTTTCTCCATTGAAATATTACAAGTGATACATGTACCTTCATCATCCAATTGTGGACCAAACTTAAAAGTCAAGCCCATGATTTGCTCAAACTCAGAAGGCCTCTCCGGCGAATTGCATAGAGCCCAAGAAAATATTTTTCTAGTTCTTCTACAAACATAACTTATATTTTCTTTCTTTTATTTCTAAAGAAAATAAACATTGATATCTTTATCATTCATCGACCAAAGCAATTCTCTTATATTATTTTATTAATGAATTTCTTCATCTGAGGGCAACATAAGAAAGAACAACACAATGCTAACAAATAATAATAATAATAATAATAATAATAATAATAATAATAATAATAATAATAATAAAACACTTTTCCTTTTTCTTGTTGCAATGCATGCACACACAAAAAATTCCAAAAACTAGTTTTAAAATTAATAAATAACAATTCCTTTCACCAACTAGAATTATTGTATTCTGCATGTGCAAAAACTTCTCGACACTTTGTCGACTTATTTGTGTTCTAAGTCATATTATTAATTGACGCATGCGCTAACCACCAATTCTACAAGATTAATATCCTCTCCATTAATTTTGTTAAGTATTATTATTTCTGAATTATCAACACCATATTCCTTGTTAGTTAAATTCTAAAATAATTATTACTAAAAGAAAATAGAAAATGTATTATGATCTATATTTAATCATAATACATATCTTGGTGATTATGTATACCACTTAGTCTCTCTGTTGTGGTCAGCAACTACTGTGCACGTAGGCTTAAAAAGTTTTGCTATGACACAGCATTGGAACGACAGTATATATAATTTATAATGAGAAGGACACAAAATAAATTATTATTGAAGTGAAATCTTGATTCTGACATTTCTATATATAATTGGCGTGTGCTCGTATAACTCGCGTCTCGAATCTAAATCTCGAGTAAAGAAAATACAAAATTATAAAATAAGTTTTTGGAACTCTTGAGTTAAAATTATTTTCAAAATTTATGTTTATGAGAAATGATGAAACATATGGGAAAATATGATGGCAGTTCGTGGCATGATGTGATCTAAACTAGCAAGTATATACTCATGCAACTAATATAAGCAAGTCAGGGTATCAAAATTCAGTAACTAATATGATCTAACTTGACAGAGATAGAGTAAAGTTGTGAAAGATTTTGATTGTGAATAAGTTGAAATATTAAAAAAATGTGATAAAATCGAGCTAGAAAAAGAAAGAGTGGCATCAATCAAATTGGAAAATTAATATTTAAATAGGGTACACCTTCATTAAATTATAAATTAAATTAAATTTTTAAGCACATATTGAACCAAAAATTATTTAAATTATAGTTCGACTATCTTGTTTTAAATTAATTATTTTAAGATGCATTAATAATGCAATTCTAAAATTGCTAATTATTTGAACAAATTTAATTAATAGATCACACAATGTATAGCTCTCAAACGAGTAATTTAGATTATGACATAAATTGCCTCCGCTTCAAATCAAAACATTAATTTCTTGTGCTATTGGAGGGAGGGGGAGAGGCTTGGCCTCCCCATTTTTTTGATAGTTAGTCAATAAATGATATAAATACTAAAAATAGCAAAAATATCCAATAGCTTGGATAGATGATTTTGATTAATTTTTAAAAATTTTGATTTCAATTCTCATTAATATTTTAACAATTTATTTTTTATATCAGCTCCTATCAATTTTTAATAATTTACTTTTATCCATGGCTAAAATGACACATACTTTAACTTTTTGTACATGATACTTTTTTCTACTCTCTAAGTCTTTATATTTTTCATACTTCTCTACTATTATTTTCTTTATATTTTTCATACTTCTCTACTACTATTTCCGTTATTTTAGTTATTAGAGTTTTAAAAAAGTTGCATAACAATAATTATTATTGATATTTTTATTTGTTTTTTTTTTGAATTTTTTTCAGCAATATATATATATATATATATATATATATATATATATATATATATATATGTATGTGTGTGTTACATATATTAGTTTTATAAGATAACCAAATAATTTGTTTCTCAATATTTTATACTCAAGATAATATTTTCATTAGAATATTTTACTATATTTATTTTATAAATTAAATATATCTTTTTCTTGGAAAAATGTTTTAGAAAAAATGACATAAGTCATAAATTGTTGGATAATTTATTTTGATAAATATATTTTTTTACTATTACTAACGGTGTTATCAATAAGTTTCATTGTTTTGAATAAATGAAATCTTTTTTAGACTAATTTGTTTTTTTTTCTTTTTTTATATTGAATATTTATTTATCTATTTTTTTAGTTACATTTTTATATTTATTTAGTGGTTAAATTTATTTTAATGGATCTCGTGTAGAATATTTTTTTATCGTATAATAGATAATTGAATTATCATTATGTCTGTTGTGCGAGCTAATAAAAAGCTTTATATGTCGTGTAGTTTTGCACTCTCATTTTTTCATTAATAGTTATTACTTAATTGTGAACTCATTGATAAAATATTGTGTCTCCGCTACTGGTCATAAAAGTTGAGAGTTCAATTGATCACCCTCTTGTTTAAGATCGTATCTCAATAGTTTACTCGCGAAAATATGATTTCATAATCCTAACTTGCAATTTCATGGGCTATGACAAATCTTCGTAAACCTTTTCAATTCATTCTTATTATCGTGATTAAACCTTTCATGATCGTGAATCGTAAATTTTCTAACCGTCTTTAAAAATATTGTTTTTAACTGTTTTGCAATATCTTCCATTTGCTTTAGTATTATTATTCAAAATAAACAAGAAAAGTTGAATATATATTAACTCAATAAAATGAAAATAAAAATTTAATTAAATGATGCATATCATTATCAAAATAATGAAATATAAATTTAATATGTTGTACAAAATGTGATAAAATATGCATGCTTCATGATCTACAAGGACGATGACCTTGTTACTATGTGCGGCAGGTGCTCACTTATTTTTATACAAAAATATATGAGAAATAATTTTTTTTATCTTTTGTAATTTCAAATTGTAATGAAATAAAATTAACCGACTGTTTGGAATAAAGGAGCAAGCAGAAAATTTTTCGAGTTTATATAAATTATGGTGACATAAATTCTGTAATTGTTGAACCACAAATTTGTTGTGTTCTTCTAGAAGCAATACTTATACAAATTATCAAATTTAATATAATTTACACCCACCGTTCATCTGATAACTCGTGTCTCGAATCTATATCTGAGTGAAAGGAAATACAAAATCACAAGATAAGTTTTTGGAACCCTAAGTGAAAATCATTTTCAAAACTCATGGTTATGAGATCTTTTACTATGAAACATGGAAAACAAGATGGCAATTTGTGGCATGATATGATCTAAATATACTACTGAGCCTACTATTCATACAACTAATATAAGTAGCGATTCAAAGTATAAGATTTCAATGATTAATATAATCTGACTTATTTAATTTCAAAGTTGACAAAGATAGAGTAAAGTTCTGAAATATTTTGATTTGTGAATATTTAAATATAAAAATATAAATATGATAAGATTGAGCTAGAAAAAGAAAGAGTGACATCGATCAGTTTGAAAAACTATAATACTTTGTTTCACCACTATATGAGATTAAATTAGATTTTTAGGCACATATTCAATTTAATGATGCACTAAGAATTGTTGAAATTATGATCCTCTAAAAAAGTGTAATCGGCTATCTTATTTTAAATTAATTCAGGACATTCAAACGAATTTATCATAATTTAATCTAATCCTAAGATCATTAATGATGTAAAAATTAGTAAGTATATAAACAAATCTAATTAATAGATCACATAATAGATGACTCTCAAATGAGTAATCAAGATTATGACATAAATTGCTTTCACTTCAAGTAAAAAAAATCAATTTCTTGTGGTACTAGAAATACAAAAAAAAATTATGTTGAACAATCAATAATCAATCCAAATAATCATCACACAAAGAAGAAACATTAAGGACACAAATACGTTCAAAAGAAATGATTTACTAATAAAGATTCAACCTAAACATAGGATTTCGAGAAAGTTTTTCTAATAAAAATTACTTCATAGAATTAGAAATTAAATCAAAATTAAGAGGTTCATCCTACCAACAAAAAAGAATAAAAAATTTAACTCTTAAGAATGAATCTTCAATATGATGCTTTACTGAATACACCACGCATGCTCCTTCAACATTCAAGTTGATATCGATCCTTAGAACGTTCAAAAGATTTTTTTTTCTCCAACATAAGACATAAATTATGATCTCAAGGGTCTTATTTATAGAGCTGATGATTATTTTGAAATTGATTATTGGAGACATTTGACTAAAAAATCATCATATCTTATAGTTGCTTCAAATTTTGTTAAGGTTGAGATAGCGATTGATTTCAAACTAAAAAAAAATCAAATTTCATGATAATATTAGAGTTTTCACGGTCGTACCTGAGACTTCTTCATCAAGTCTTCAAAACATCACGATCATTACTTTGATCTTCATGGAGGTGATTTCATCAATATTCACTTTATTCATCTTACCCACGATCGTGATTCTTCATTTATGAGTCATGCATGTCTGGATTGATTTGAAATATCAGATTCTCGCTGATGGTCGTGAAATCAAATCATGATCATGATGAACAAGGGCGGAGGCAAATGTTTTCTCATGCTTGCAAGTGCAGACATTTGAATATTACAAGTATAATACAGTTTGAAAAGCTTTTACAATTGTAGTGAAATGGTTGCTTGCTCACTTGTTTAGCTAGAATGACACCTACTTTAACTCTTTGTACATGACTTTTTCTACTCTCCAAGTATTTATATCTTTCATAATTCTCTACTATTATTATTCATGATATTGTTATTTATTTTTTGAAATTTTATCAACATATTATTTTTTTTACTTTTAAATACATATATGTGTGTGTACATTTATTAGTTTTATAATATAACCAAATAATTTGTTTCTTAATATTTTATACTCAAGACAATATTTTCCTTAGAATACTTTATTATTTTATTTCATAAATTAAATATATCTTTTTCCTTGGAAAAATGTTTTAGAAAAAACACTTGCATCATAAAAACATAATTAATAAATTGTTGAATAACGTATTTTGATAAATATGATTTTTTTACTATTACCGATGGTGTCATTGATAAGTTTCATTCTTTTGAATAAATAAGATCTTTTTTAGACTAATTTGTTTTTTTTCCTTTTTTATATTGAATATTTATTATTTTAGTTACCTTTTTATATTTATTTATAGTGGTTTAATTTATTTTAATGGATCTCGTGTAGAATATTTTTTTTATCATATAATAGATAATTAAATTAACATTATGTCTATTGTGCGAGCTAAAAAATGCTTTATATTTCGTGTAGTTTTATATCCTTATTTTTTTATTAATAGCTATTATTGAATTGTGAACTCACTAATAAAATATTGCGGCTCCGCTAATGATCATGAAAGTTGAGAGTTCAATTGACCATCCTCTTGCTCGCAAACATATGATTCTATGATCGTGACTTGCAAATGCATGAGCTATGACAAATTTTCGGAAACTTTTTTGGTTTATGCTTATTGTCATGATTAAGCCTTTCACAATTTGGATCGTAAATTTTTCAGCGGTCTTTAAAAATTCTGATTCAAACTATTTAAGTAAATTAAACAAGAAAACTTGGAAGATATTGACTCAATAAAATAAAAATAAAAATTTTAATAAAATGATGCATATCATTATCAGACTAATGAAACATAAATTAATATGTTGTACAAAATGTGATAAAATATACATGTTTCATTATCTACATGGTGGATGTCTTTGTTATTATGTGTGGCGGGTGCTCACTTATTTTTATATAATAATATACGAAAATTGACCATTTTTTTTATTTGTGTAATATCAAATTTGAATGAAATGAAATTAGCCAACTGATTGGAAAAAAGAAGTAACAAGATTTTTTAGTTTATTTGCATATAAATAATAATTTATTAAAGACCTTAATCGTCGTAAAAACTTCAGATACCAATTAAACTCTCAAAAAGAATTACTGTGGATTCTTAATTCTTCCAACAAACAAAACTTATATAATTTATCTTTATGGAAAGAAAATTTAATATAATTTATTTTATAAGTTTCCACAGAAATACTATTGTAGAAGTAGTAAAAAATATACATATTTGATTAAGAAATAGTTAATTGGATCTACATTGTTTAGTTAAAGATTTTTCCTCTGCAAGCTATCAGTCTCTACTTCTAATTTCTTACTTAATTTTAATAATTGTTTGCTAACTGTGTGGTATTCATCATCTTTCACTTTCAGAACCCCCCTTGACGCGACATCAACGTCGAATCTTGAACAATCCATATTAATTTTGTTTAAGATCCATATTAATATATGTATATATTAATTTCAAATATAATGACATGATTTTGTTTTGTTTTGTTTTTTTTATTTGACTTAATTGTTTTTTAACTTTTTGTTCTACTTTTTTTTTACTTTATTTTCCCTATTGCACAAGTAGTTACATTTTAAGTGTTTTTAAGATCTTCCCGACGTTCTTTAACTTTATGAACTTACAAAGGATGTACATATCTTAACTTCAATTTCTTTTGAAGATCAGATATGTTCAGCAGAAGATTTTGTCTCTATAAGTCATCAGACTCTATTTCTAATTTCTTCCTTAGCTTTTCCAATTGACTCCTAAGGTTGCGGTATTCATCATCTTTTACCTCCAAAATTTCACTTGACGCTGCATCAATGTAAAATCTCGAAGGATCCATATTTATTTTGTATAAAACCTTTCCGGCGTTCTTCAACTTTATCAATGGGCTGATCTTTACCACAATAACTGGTCAATGATCCCTTTCCTCAATTATTTTTAAGAACTATCTGTAAACTCTGATTGGAGCTGCAGTCTCTGCCATTGTAATGTGTCAAAAGTATCAAGGCACAATAATTAGCAGATATGACTAACTTTATATACATGGTGCAATCACTAACAGCGTCTTGTTAATGCATGCTAGCTGCTATATTAGTAGATATGACTATGAAGGATCTAGGCTCCACACACATTAAAGAATCTAACTTAAAAATTGAACTTTTATTTTTTGCTAGATCCATTTAGAATGATAAGATGTCTATGGCTAGGATGTTAGATGTTGATGTTGCGGAGAGTTATTTATTTCACATTTTCTCCATTTCTTATATTCTTGATGAAATTTAAATCTCTCACACATTTTTAATATAGCACAACTGTATTTGGTATTTCTAATGAGTCAATGCAGTGCTCCTATGACTCCAGAGGGAACAATGTTCCGACCAGACTCTTACTTATGCAAAGACGCCTCTATGAGCAAGGAGGACTTGGGGTCTATTTTCAACTTACATGAGATTTTATCTTATAATGATTGTTCATTTCAGAAACTTGACCTAAATTAGAACTTAACAGGCAAAAGGGATTTTCAGAATCAATGCAGAGAACAATCAAGAGGAGCATATAAGACACCGGCTAAATAATGGAATAGTGTCAGAAATGAATCAATTCCATGTCGGTTTTGCTCAATCTATTATATATTCCATACATGCAAATTTGAAATTGTCTGGAAACAAAAGCTAATGTGTTAGGCTAATTAGTGCAGGTTCATTTCCTGTATCATATATACAAGAAAAACTTCATGTTGTTTCGTAACTTTTTTATGTCCTGAAACCAACCAATTCTATGTGAACTTATCAAGTAGTTATGTTCTTCAGTTCATGGACCCAACAGTTATGACTTACGAGTTCTCTGTGTTATTAGTTTCGACACATTATAAATTTGCGCTCTTATCAGTTATATGAATATCAGTCCACTATGTATTTGTTATCTGTAAAAGGCATCAATATTTCAGCTATTGTTTGTGATATTGGAACAATTATTTGGTTACATCACATTACTGTCTGTGAGATCATTTCATGGAATTCTCATACTTGATGGTAAACTTTTTTTTTGCTCATTATAATTTATACTACAGACTTGGTTTAGGGAACTTCCAACCGGAGTTCTGGATTCTCTTCCGGAATGCCAGACAGAAGAAGATTGCACTCGGCTAGCAGGACTTTTGCCTGCAGCAGAGGCTGCTCTCCTGGATTGGGTTGTCAACTTGATAAATGATGTTGTCAAAGAAGATTTATAACAAGATCAATGCACGCAATATTGCTATACTGTAGAAGTACATTGGGTGGTTATTTAATGTAGAAGTACAATCTTTCTTTTGCACTCAGCTGTCTACTAAAACTATTGATTCAACTGTAGCATCTCATTAGTGTTATAATTGCAGATGGCAGATCCTTTGATAGCATTGATGTATGCAGTGCAAGTAATGAATTTTCTGCTGATCCTTATAAAAAAATATACAAAAATTGAGTTTTTTTTATCTTTTGTAATATCAAATTCGAATGAAATGAAATTAACCAATTGATTGGAATAAAGAAGTAAGTAAAAAGATTTTTAGTTAAGTATTTGTATATAATAATAATTTATTAAAAACCTCAATCATCATAAAAACTTTAGATACTAACGAAACTCTCAAAAAATTTATTGTGGACCCTTAATTCTTCAATAAACAAAAGATATATAATTTATCTTTATGAAAATAAAATCTATAATTTATTTTATAAAAGTGAAAAAAATCTGATATAAATTTTCGATGTTAAGTATTTGCATATAAATAACAATTTATTAAAGGTCTCAATCATTCTAAAAACTTCATATAATAATGAAACTCTCAGAAAAAATTATTATGGATCCTTTAATTCTTCCAACAAACAAAACATATAATTTATCTAGAAAAAAAATTTAATATAATTTATTTTATAAAAGTAAACAACAGACTTACTCCGTAACCCCAATCTCCTTCCACACCGTTCGACTAATCAGAATATTTTTGTTATAAAGAACAAAACTTAAAAAAAATAATTACATAAATTCTGTAATTGATGAACCGCAAATTTATTTTGTTGTGTTCTTACAGAAACAAAACTCATATAAATTATCAAACATAATATAACTTATACTAAAAAAAACAATATTAATTTACATCACCACATTCTTTCACGAGTCAACTCACCGTTCAACTATACCGCCGGATCACCGGACGCTACGACGCCGCCGGCACCACGCATCGCTCCCGCGCCGAAATCCAACTCCTCCTCCCACGTCATCGACTTCCGCCCCGACGCAAACCGCTTCATGGCCCCCAGAGCCGGCGGCTCCGTCGCCGTCGCCGCCTCTGCTTTCTCCGGCGATAACGGTCTCTTTGCCGCCTTCACAACGGTTTCAGAGAGGACGGAAGTCGGCGCCGCAGGACTGTCCTCCACGCCCTGCACTCTCGCTCGCTCCCCCCTGCGGCCTCCGCCGCCGCAGCAACGGAACGCCACCGAGATGCTCGCCCAGCACCCGCCTTTATCCTCCGGCGATTCCCCATGGTGGTGCCTCCGGCGGCGCTGGCGCTCCCGCTCGGATAGAACCTTCCCGATGCACGAGACCTTGGGCGAGGATGGCTCGTGGTCCGGAACCGCCGACTTCCGGCTCCGGTCGGCGCTGACCGTGGGCTTCTTGGGGAAGATCCGGCCGCTGGTGGGACATCGCGCGCTGCGACCGTGGTAGCCGGAGTGCTGGACCGCGTTGGGGAGCCCGATGATGGGCACCTTCTGCTGGAGGTTACCGGAGAACCGAAGCGAGCTTGACCGCGGTTTCGAGGACGCGGCGGCTGCGGCGGCGGCGGATCCACCGGTGTGACTGTGCTGCGACTTTGGGTTGGTGTTCCCCTTCGTGGAGTCGTCCCGGTCGTAGTATACGGCGTTGATGTCGACCCAGTCGGCCTCGTCGTCGATGGGGACGAAGGAGTCCGGCGGGAAATCGGGGTCGTCGGTAGGCGCAGTCGACGGAGGGTCCTTGGCCGGAAGATCGCCGGGAGCATCGGCGAGGGCATCGCAGGCGACCTTGGCGCCGCCGGCGGTGGATTCGAGGTCTATCTGTGGCATGGAATTCGAATAGGTTTGAAAAGTAGAAAGAGATGAAGAGCACAAAGACATGATTGGGTGGGAGTTTTTAATAGAGAGCTGAGGAAGGAGTGGTGGCACCGCAAAGTTTGACCGTCTGATGCGGTATGGAGTTTTGATCTCGACCGTTGATATGACATGGTTTTTTTATAAATTAGATTGTATTATCATCAGCTAATTAATGGTTAACTTAATAATGATTGGCTCGAGATTTTTTTTAATACAACTTTAATTAAAGAAATTTCCCGTTTTTTTTCTCATGTCAGAAATAAAGAGAAATCATTTATATTTTCAACGTTTTCACACAAAATAAGCATAAGATTGATTTGAAGAAGTGATATTTTGTCGGACATTTTTTTTTCATTCAAGTAG
>LTAE01000221.1:0-32833 GCA_001647135.1 Pontederia paniculata | reverse complement strand
CGCTCCCGCTCGGATAGGACCTTCCCGATGCACGAGACCTTGGGCGAGGATGGCTCGTGGTCCGGAACCGCCGACTTCCGGCTCCGGTCAGCGCTGGCCGTGGGCTTCTTGGGGAAGATCCGGCGCTGGTGGGACATCGCGCGCTGCGACTGAGGTAGCCGGAGTGCTGGACCGCGTCGGGGAGCCCGATGATGGGCACCTTCTGCTGGAGGTTACCGGAGAACCGAAGCGAGCTTGACCGCGGTTTCGAGGATGCGGCGGCGGCGGAGCCACCGGTGTGACTGTGCCGCGATTTTGGGTTGGTGTTCCCCTTCGTGGAGTCGTCCCGGTCGTAGTATACGACGTTGATATCGACCCAGTCGGCCTCGTCGTCGATGGGGACGAAGACGGAGTCCGGCGGGAAATCAGGGTCGTCGGGAGGCGCAGTCGACGAAGGGTCCTTCGCCGGAGGATCGCCGGAAGCGTCGGTGAGGGCATTGCAGGCGACCTTGGAATTCGAATACGTGGAAAAGTAGAAGAGTTTAAGAGCACAAAGACATGGTTGGGCGGGAGTTTTTAATAGAGAGAGCGCGGAGGAAGGAGTGGTGGCACCACAAAGTTTGACCGTCTGATGCGGTATGGAATTTTGATCTCGACCATCGATATGACATAATTTTTTTATAAATTAGATTGTATTATCATCAGCTAATTAATGGTTAACTTAATAATGATTAATTCAAATTTTTTTAATACAACATTAATTAAGAAATTTCCCGCTTTTTTCTCATATCAGAAATATATATATATACACTACATTATTATTATATATTTAACATCCGAAACCATAACTAATATATACAGATTGCATGCCAGTGGTCAATGAATGGGTTTGCACAGATAACTAATATGTAACTAATATATATTTGTTTATCTAATAATAGTAATTATATATATATATAAGCTAAACTTCATATTTTTCTTTGCCACGTGGCAACTCCACATTTTTTCTTTACCATGTGGCAGCTCCACTTGTTTTTGAAAAATATAATAAATTTTATTAACAATTTATCTCTTTATTAATAATCCAATGAAATTTAAATATATAAGTTTTACATACTTTAAATTTGCTTGGATTCAAAGATTTCTGTATTTCCCTTATTATATGTTTAAGTTTTTTTACACCAATTATATATTTTATTTGAATATTATTATTTAATTTTCCACTTTATTTTTTAAAATTACTTTTATATTATTTTAAAAGAATTCTAATTCAATAAAACAAAGAAGATTTAACATTATTTCTAAAAAAAATCCCGTGAAAGATATAATTTTTTTTTAAACAAAAAAATTAAATAATAAATATAATTATAAAAATGTAACACAAGTAAATAAAAAACATAGATTATTGTTTCTTATTAGTTTTTATAAACAATGAACTCCGATCTCAACATTCTTGAAGAGAGGAGAGGATGAGACAATTTTTTTAATCGGCATTCAGAGCAAACTTATAATAACTTGCAATTACATTCTACTAAATTTAAATTTTTGATCAGGCACCACCTGCGATTCCATCGAGGACGTGAGGAAGGAATACATAAACGAGGAGCGAAGAAAGGTAGGATGGAAACCTCGCCAGACGCCGTGGATTATATAATTAGTTATTGTAAAAGTAAATAAAAGTTTGTCAAGTGGTTTATATACTTAGTTATTGAAGTCACTATCACACTAGACAACAGAAGAATCACAAGTGAAAAACCTAAAATATTGGTATCAGGACATCTTGTGTAGGGGACAAGAAAAATGTTAAGGATCCATCAATGAGACTAGCCATTTGTTCTTTCTTCAGCAAGCCAAGGGAACCCTGCAGTGTTGAACTCCAGCAATGAGCCACAATCTCATGAATCACCCATGTCGGCACTCTGTTCAAGCACTCGGACCTAGACATGCATGAGATGGGTAACCCGCAAAAGATCAACACATTGTTCTCATGCGACCAAAGTTTTCAGAAACTAAATTAAGTTAGTGGCCGCATGCTTGTAAAACATTAGAAAACATACTGCAAGGGCGAATGAAAGCACACACAGCAAATTTACAGCTTCAGCCGTGAGGAGCTGTCAGCGACGATACAGAGATTGAATGCGCGTGATCATGCGTTAGGATCAGCATTTTCCATTTCCGGAAGGGAGTGTGCACCGTCTTCACGCGAGCGCGGGCGCGCGTAACGGCCGCGGATTGACGGGGGCGAAGTGCTACGAGCAGTGGCCTATTAAAGGATATGGACGCAAGATAGGAGCCCCCATCCAACTTGACGGAAAACCTAACTCTCTCTCTCTCTCTCTCGTTCATCAAACCCTGCAGTGTTGAACTCCAACAATGAGCTACAATCTCAGGAATCACCAATGTCAACACTCTGTGCAAGCACACAAATCTAGGCATGCATGAGATGGATAACCCTCAAAGATCGACACATTGTGCTCATGCGACCAAAGTTTTCAGAAACCAAATTAAGTTAGTGGCCACATGCTTGTAAAACATTAGAAATACATACTGCAAGGGAGAATGAAAGCACACAGCAAATTTACAACTCAATCTAATTCAGATGAAGCACCATAAGTTGAGTACAAGTCAGTAGCCTTCGAATTTATACGAGTAATTTTTACTGATTCACCTCCATGCTTCTACTCGTTCAGCCTTCGAATTTATACGAGTCACAATACTGACCCCCCTTGATTTCTCAGCTGGCCTTGATGCCCCTACAGCTGATTGTCCTTTAGGCTTTCTTCCTTTCTGGCGGTTCTGACTGTTTGTCCAGTTTAACTTGCTTCTACGAGAATGTGGATAAATTGAATTAGAACAATTATCAACTAACTCTTGGCCACTGGTTGAACCATCAGGTTGGGCTGAATTTTCAGAGACAAGTTTACTAGTAGGATACCCCAAGTTCATTTCAGGGTCGTTATTGTCACTATAGGACCGCGGGCTATTAGCTGACTCGTCTGTGGTTGATTTTTCTTGAGGAATTTGCCTTCGATTTTCAAGAACAGGTTCCTCCTGAGCAATCATTTGATGTTTTGCTTCTTCACTGCGAGCTTCAAGAAGTTGAGAACACTGGTGACCATTCTCATCAGATGGATCAATATTAGGTACCGAGGAATCCATTAAAGCATTTTCATGTCTCTCCTTAAGTGTCTTAAGGATCAGCATCCTGAGAAAATTCATTACTTGCACTGCATACATCAATGCTGTCAAAGGATCTGCCATCTGCAATTATAACACTAGTGAGATGCTACAGTTGAACCAATCGTTTTAGTAATAGAAATAGACAGCTGAGTGCAAAAGAAAGACTGTACTTCCACAAACAATAACCACCCAATGTAATAAAATAAGAAAAGTGAACTACCTGTGTCATATTTGGAGCAAAGACTGTAGCAATATTACGTGCATTCATCTTGTTATGTTGTTCTTCTTGTACAACATCAGTCATCAAGTTGACAACCCAATCCAGGAGAGCAGCCTCTGCTGCAGGCAGAAGTCTTGTTAGCCGAGTGCAATCTTCTTCTGTCTGGCATTGCATCACTTGCTCAGATGAAAGAGAATCCAGAATTCCAGTGGGAAGTTCCCTAAACCAAGCCTGTAGTATAAACTATAATCAGCAAAAAAGAGTTTTACCATCAAATATGAGAATTCCATGAAACGATCTCACAGACAATAATGTGATGTAACCAAATAATAGTTCCAAAAACAACAGCTGAATTATCGATGTCTTTTACAGATAACAAATACATAATTGATTAATATCCATACAACTGATAAGAGCACAAATTTGTAATGTGTCGAAACTAATAACACAGAGAACTTGTAGATCATAACTATTGTGTCCATGAACTGAAGAATGTAACTACTTGCTAAGTTCACACAAAATTGGTTGGTTTCAGGACATAGAAAAGTTACGAAATAACATGAAGTTCTTTTCTTGTATATATGATACAGGAAATGAACCTGCACTAATTAGCCTAACACATTAGCTGATGGTTCATAAACTTTCTAACCCATGGATATCTGCAGGAAAACTTCACAAGGTTTGTTTCAAGGAAATTTCGAATTTGCATGTATAAAATATATAACAGATTGAGCAAAACTAGCGTGGAATTGATTCATTCCTGAATCACACATATCTCATTATATAATATCCCCAGTTATCATATCATAAATCCAAGCACAGATCAGCCAACTATGAAAGTTTAGTGGTCGTGTCAATTACAATGACATATCATCTAATTTTAACTTTAGTTGATTGCTTTGACTCAACCAAGTTTTCTAAAGTGGACAATAGACCATGATTAGCATGAAATATATAACTGTTAGAAAATTGGTTAAGTCAAAACATATGATTATAAAATAAAATAATATTAGCATAATGCATGCAAAAGTATACACCTTGCTATCATACATGGATACTCTTTTCATGCATTACCTTAATCAATCCTGCTATACAGTGTATATCAATACCCTCTGGCACTATTCCATTATTTAGCTGGTCTCTTACATACTCCTCTTGACTGTTCTCTGCATTGATTCTGAAAATCCCTTCTGCCTGTTAAGTTCTAATTTTGGTCAAGTTTCTGAAATGAACAAGCAATATAAGATAAAATATCATGTCGGTGGAAAACAGACCCCAAGTCCTCCTTGCTCATAAAGGCGTCTTTGCATGAGTAAGAGTATGGTCGGAACACTGTTCCCTCTGGAGTCATAGGAGCACTGCATAGACTCAGTAGAAACACCAAATACAGTTGTGCTGCAATAGAAATTTGCGAGAGAGTTCGATTCCATCAAGAAAATAAGAAACGAAGAAAATGTGAAATAAATAATTCTCCACAACATCAACATCTAACATCCTAGCCATAGGCATCTTATCATTCTAAATGGATCTAGAAATACATAAAAGTTCAATTTTTAAGTTAGATTCTTTAAGGTGTGTGGAGCCTAGATCCTTCATAGTCATATCTACTAATACAACAGCAGCTAGCATACATTGAGTTGCCAATTAACAGGCGCTGTTAGTGAAAATAAACCCTAATGAAAATAGGAACCATTAATGAATCTATTGACAGTAGTTTCAGGCAGTCATGTCTTATATATAGATATTTGCAGAATTTGGGGATAAAGATTTTACATAAATGGTCATACTTAGCAGCCAGGATGATATATAGAACTATAAAAGTTACACTCAATTTTAAAGCAAATGCATTATAGATAGATGAAACTAGTTATTGACCACAATGGAACTCCAATGTTAGGGAGGGAGAATTCAGATTGTAAAACAAATCCTGCAGTTGAAACCTGATAAAAATGAAAAATGATTTAAGTGCCCAATCAGCTAATTCTGAATTTATAACATACAATCATACCTGAGCTTTCAAAAGTGAAAAGGGAAGAAGAATCATTACATATAACACAAGTATACATTTTCCATATATGTTATTAATTTGACATCAATTCCAGATAAAGATCAGGTCTTTCTGTCATAATCTTAAACGCAAAAGAAGATGAAATGGTTCCACAATCTCCATTCATAATTCATTAACCCGTATCGCTCAAATGAATCAACCGGTGGCAGGAGGTTTGTAAATCTATGGAGTTGAAGAACTCAAATTATAAATCAACAATTTTGAAGGCGGAAGAGCCAGAAAAGTTCACACCTTGCGCTCGGGACCCTGCGGGGGACCTCCGGCTCGAATTCTACAGGCAGGCCGAGGAAACCGTGGAACCTGTCGAATGTGACGTGCGCGACATGTCGCACGTCGGTCGGCCAACCGATCTCCATCGATCGGAGATCCTCGTCGCCGCCGCCCTCCGTGTTGCAACCCAGCAACGATTTCCGGAGCACAGTGAGGAGCAATTCCAACACGGAAATCTGCTGCGCTTCCTCTTCCTCTTCCTCTTCCTCCTCTGGTCGTCTTCGTTCTCCTTCTCCCCTTCTCCTCCGCTCCCTTTTCCTTTCTATTGCGCCTGCGCTGCTGCTGCTGCTGCCGCTGCTGTGGGTATCATCGTCTTCCACAATGCCACCATTAAAGGGGCTTAAAAGGTCGCTGCTGCGGGTATCGATTGGGCTGCAGGAAAGAGATGACCTTCTTGGAGACGGAGGGAGCTGCGAAGGAGACCGGAGGACTTCGGTCATGGCTTGGTGATACAGGAAGATAAGTAAATTGTTGAGGGTGGGTCAAATCGGACTTTTGAATTAACAGAAAAAACTATAAAAATCGGATTTTTAGAACGCGGTTTGGTAAAGATCGGATCTTTCAGGACGTGAGCAGCGCTAGTTAGCGATTTGGCAAGAACTTTTCGGAGTGGAGTTGGATTGAAGGAAGGTTTTGTGCTTCTGTCGTTGATGACGGGACGTAGGAATCATGAGAGAGAGAGAGAGAGAGAGAGAGAGAGAGAGAGAGCTTTTTTGTGCAGGAAAAGTGAAGGAATGAGTC
Source organism: Pontederia paniculata (assembly GCA_001647135.1). Taxonomy (NCBI): domain Eukaryota; kingdom Viridiplantae; phylum Streptophyta; class Magnoliopsida; order Commelinales; family Pontederiaceae; genus Pontederia; species Pontederia paniculata. The sequence continues at coordinate 26,375 of LTAE01000221.1, read as the reverse complement.
GTGGAATGAGAAAGGTGGAAGGAGGTTCTCGGAGGACTAACAGACTAGCAGTAGATTTGGATGAGGGAGATGAACACAGTGATTCCTAATGTTGGTTTGCACATCATACAGTGAGTGATATTACAATGGATGAGCCTTTCTCTCACCTCCTACTGTTTGTGTGGAGAGAGATTTAGTGGGCATTGGAATGATAGTGATGGAGAAGTGTAGGGGCCTAGTTATAAAATGTTAAAAATGTGATTATGAAGTGGGCTTAACAGAGCAAGTGGTGCTCTGTTTGAACTTTGAAGGACTTGAATTAAATTAAATTGGATGAGAAGCATTTAATATGACCAGAGAGAGAGAGAGAGAGTTAGTTAGTGTTGATAATTTATGTTGGCAAGAGTCAGAATATATTGTTAAAGTTAGTTCAAATAAATGGTTTGATCGTTCCTTATGAACAAAATAGAAAGGGCAGTATGTTTTCTGAACGGAAGGAATAACATGCTATTCTTAGAATACACTCAAACTTCCTCCTAATGACAACACGATGAAGAATACATCATCATTATATTGATTTGATACGTGGACAACTTGTTTTTTAATACAAGCTAAAATGTGATTTGATCACAGCGTTTTGAAAGTTCAAAAGTTTCTGATCAAACAACCATTTTCATTACATCCCATGGTGGCTACATAATGTTAACAGCAGCCCTATAGTTTACAAAAAAGAAATAATTTGCAACAGTAATCATATGTTTAGGGAAGAATAGTATATAGTTATGGCATCAAGAGGTGTATGTATCAATAATTACCATGTCTGTTAACTGTGAACAGAGCTCAAAATTTATGCTATCATTTAAATAGCTTTCAAGAATTGTTGCTTAGTCTACAAACAAACGTAACCTGATACTTAGAGATGATTTGTTCCAATTATAAAAGGAGGTCTATCATGCACCATCTTTTTTTTATTTATTTATTTTCAATTTTCTCCCTTAAACTATCACACATCTACCAACATAATCTCTCAACTATATTATTATCCACTTAGCACTCTTAAACTTATTTAATAATGACACTTTACCTAAAAATAAAGTTTGACATATTTTTTATCATTTTATTTATTTTTAAAATTACTAAATTTTTATTTTATCCTTCTTAAATTAATTGATCAAAGACAAATAATCTTAATTTTATTAAAGAATATAAAAAAATAAAATTTGCAATTAGATTAAAAAATAAAATTGAAACCGAAGAATATTTTGAAATAAAAAATGATACTTATAAATAGAAAAGTTAAAATTAGATCTTAAATATATTTAGAATTATGAGAAAATTTATATTATTAAATAAAAATCTAAAAAAATAATTTAACAAGATTAAAATAGTAATTTAATAATTAAAAAAATAAAAATAATATAAAAAAATATAATGATATTTATTTTTTGGTATTAAATATCAAAAGTTTAAGAGTGTAAAATAGATAATAATATAGTTCAAAGTTTAAGAGGGAGAAAAATAAAATTAACCCTTTTTTTTTTCAGGTTCCTTTGGTAGGTTATTGTTAAGAATCATGTGGCATGGACTGAATTGTTATGTGCATGGTGGTGGCCCCGGAAGGAGTTGAAAGAAACAAAAAAGGATTGACTAGTTTTGTAAGCAAGTAGCAGCCCCAGCAAAGCTGGATGGTTGATATGGCTACAAGTAGGAGATACCTTACAAGGGACGTCACCTTTGTTAGATAAAAGCTGTGCTCAGAAAAGTTTTAAGAGGAAGCCACCAAAGGAGACAACCACCATAAATTGTCATCTACTATCATTTTCCATTTCCATTTTGGCATCATCCTTCGGAAACAGCAGCAACAATTGTCTGATGAGACTAATCAAAGATCACAAACACTTGAATTAGTCCACTGCAATTATGACTCTTTTTCTTCTTCTTATTCAAGTTTATGAATCTGTGATTCTCCAAAACAAGCATGTTCTGCTGCATATTTCATTTAGAAATTTCCTCTTAATAATCTTGCATAGCAGACAAATGGATACCAAATAAAAAAAAGTCTGTAACAAGCATTCTATCACTGATTACACTATATACAATTTAATTAAGTTTAATTGACACACTTAATTAATAGAGATGTGTGTCTCGAATTAAAATATCGAGAGTTGATAGTCTCGAGTTCGAGTTTCGATATCATCAATTTGATCAAAGAAATATCATTCTACTTTTATCTCGATTCCGAATTAATCATAAGCTAATATTTTTTTTATCTTGATTTCGAATTAATTATAAGCCATTGGCGAAGGGAGGAAGATCAAGGGGGTGCACTGGCATCCCATGAAACTTAATTTTTTTAATTAGTAATATGGACCATATATTAAAGATTGATTATTTAGTGAGCTATACTAATTTCGATGCTTAGATTCTGAATTTAAAATTTTCAACTATATAATTATTTAGGTGACAAGAGTTTTATCTGTGATGAATATTCAGAAGACTAAATTGCATATATAAAAAGAAATATATTATCAATAATAATATCATTCTCAATAAATTTTAAAAAATAAAATTTTGTTAAATTTAATTATTAAAATAGATATTTGTCTGCTATTTACATATTTAAAATATTCTTTTATTTTATCTATCATACTATTTTGATTTTTTTATGACGAAATTAAACTTAAAATGTGCACTTCATGAATAATTTGTTTAGCTCCGCTCATGTCATAAGCTAATAATTTTAAATATCGAAAGTTTCGAGTGAATAGCAAAAGTTTTTTGTTTTCATTAGTCTTTCTTCGACTGATTACAACATACAAGAACAGAAATGTTGCTCAGTTTTGTTGGGAACGAGGAGAAGTTAAAGAGACATGGCAGGTAAGCAGAGGTTACGATAACCGTCATCTCACCATTTTCTAAAAAGTGAAGAATTCAAAATTTGAAAACTCGCGCAGGTGTATGTAAGGGTAATTTAGGAATTTCGAATTAGCCAACGGTAAAGTAATGGAGTTGATCAGGGCCATCAATCGAATAAAAAAAATGAATGGGGTGTTGCGAGAATCGAACTCGCGACCTCTCGCACCCGAAGCGAGAATCATACCACTAGACCAAACACCCGGTGATGAAATTCTAGTGCCCCTAATTTCTCAATTTTATAATATGGCAATGACTGATATTTGAGTTCACAATTATTTAATCACAAACAAATAAGGTGAATAAAATGTGATAATTTATTACATTCTTTTTTGACAAATTTGAAAAGGCAAAATTGGATGTCAGTTGGATATTTGGATAATTTATTACATTGTTCTTTCATTGTAATATGAAATGTTATATTTGGCTCGGCGACGTTTACAATATTTTACTATGAAATATTATCAAATGCAACTATCAGATTCATTTTCTATATTCATTTAAAATCAGAGTCCATAATCATTAGGATGGTTTAGTTAAAAAATAAATGTCTTAACAAAATAGAATCAATATAATAAAAGATAATTTCACATACTTAATAACATGTTTAATTCTTAATTGTATTGACATTCTAGATCATTTTTTTTAAATATCAATTTAAATATAAATATTTGATAAAATAAAATAAGGTTGCATCCCATCTTTATTATTTAACCGATAAATAAATAGTTTGCACTATGCCCAACGTTAACACAAACGAATACCTAGTCATTCTAATTTGTATTTTAAATTTTGCTATGAAAACATAAGAATAGGTGGCCATACTATGACGGTACACGTTCAGAATAAATTTCAGAGCAAAGATAATAATAATAAGAAGAATAAGTAGAACGTAATTTAATTATTATCATTATGACAGAAACAAGTTAATCTGCAATCTTATATTTAAAATGTACATTATATACCATTAACAAGATGGAATAAAAAAAATGCTAGAAGCTATTCATGGGTCATTCAATACTGTTCATTGGATATGTTCACATAGTGAAAGGAAAAAAAAGGCTAAAGCCTTGTAAGCCCATTAAGTTGACCCATGACCAACCAATGAAACATCAATATAAAAATACATACAATATTATTTTTAAAATATATAGATGATTAGACATTTTAATAAAGAGAAACTAAAAGATTATATAAATCACCTCATAGATATATAAAAAACTTGTTGAATAAAGAGCTAAAAATGCTCAAACTAAATGTCAAATCTACACATACTAAAATATAAATTACTAAGCTTCCCACACAGACACCATTGAAATCTAAGAACAATAGTGTTCATTATTCCAACTAAAATACCACGGCAAAAGAAAGCTCCTGACCAAGTCAAGGTACTACGCATGCATGCATGAACATTGCAAGGGGGCTTGTGATTCTTATAGGAACAGCGCCATGGCGGACACAGCAACGCCGAAAAGAGCAGCGGCTGCGGCCGCGGAGACGGAGCCGGCGGCGTTGCTAGGAGGAGGTGCATCAGGTCCAGGCGCAGGTGCAGGTGCATGGCCATGGTGATGAGGAGGCTCCGCCGGAGAAACCTCAGGGGACTTGCCTACAGGCGACGGCGGCGGCGGCAGCGGGTGGTGGTGGTGGTGACCCTCATGATGAAGAGCAGGTGCATCCTCCAGCGCCACCCTCCTCGCCGTCGACGTACCGGAGAACATTCCAAACATCACAATGGCTCCGAGGAGGAGGACGATGGTGCTTGAGGAAGCCATGGAGATCAGTTGGTGTGAGAGGAAGAGATGGCCTCAAGGGTGTTATATATATAACATATATAACATGAATCATATAAGGAATGAATGGTCATTTATTTCAGTAATCAAATGGAATTAATGGTCATTTATTAACGTATAAAAATAACGGGAAACTTAATGGTTGGGATTCTTAGTTTTTTGTAACGGTTAACTAATCGATACGAATTTATTTTGGAGATCCACTCATTGGAGGAAGAATATTAATTGGCGATTTTTGTTTTCAAAATAATGATCTAAATTGAATTCATGCATGCATCATGCGTCATGCATGCATGCTCAGGTAATTAATTTCCGAATTAATAGAATTTGCTGGCAAAGAAAAAAATATATATACAAAGGTTCAAAAGTGTTAATTTAATGTAATGCAATTATTATATTTATTCTTCCTTTCTTTCATTCTTATTTTGTTTAAAATCTCTTCCTTCATGCATAGAAACAATTTCTGGGGTATAAAAGAATCAAAATTAAGAATAAAAAATTGGGATGATAATTTTCTTTTGTCAGGCTACTCCACCATTTTTCTTCAAAGTGAAAATATTATAAAACAAGTCTATATATATGTATGTATGTATGTATGTCTGTATATATGTATATAATATCGAAAATATCTTATAAAATATATATAAGGGATTCGAGTCGTCGGTATTCTACTTAACATATTATAAATTACAAAATACCTATAAAACATTAAGAATATTGCTGAATTAATTCCCAATTGTTAATTATTCCATGTACCATATGAACATTAAGAATAATTTTCTTTTGTCAGGCTACTCCACCGTTTTTCTTCAAAGTGAAAATATTATAAAACAAGTCTATATATATGTATGTATGTATGTCTGTATATATGTATATAATATCGAAAATATCTTATAAAATATATATAAGGGATTCGAGTCGTCGGTATTCTACTTAACATATTATAAATTACAAAATACCTATAAAACATTAAGAATATTGCTGAATTAATTCCCAATTGTTAATTATTCCATGTACCATATGAATATTGAACTCATCAAACAAGAAAAAAAAAACAATGTGAAATCTTCTTCAAATAAAAAAAATGGGGAAATCAGAATGCTAATACCAAGGAAACAGTTCAAGCATAGAGAGGATTTTATTTATGGCAACGGAACTATGTTATCATATAATTAATTGACATTAATTGGCGATTCAAACTCCAGCATGAAAAAGTTACATGACTTCTTTCCGGTTAATGAAACATTAAACCAAAAAGTTAATGCTCATTGATGATGATGATCATATTCCAACGCATAAAAACTTACAAAATAAGAAAATTTTGGATTTAATGGACACACTAACCCTTTTTTTTTCTTATATTCCAACTTTATTTGTTTTGCCTCATTTATTTTTTTTATTAAAATAGAATTTTCCTTCAATCAAGCGTGTCTATGTAGATCTCACGGTAGATAAGGTTAATCTTTTATGCGATGTTCGTGTTAGATATATGAGTCTCGCATGAGATGGCGTCAATCAATGCAATATATTTTGTTATAATTATATTACGTTATACCTTGTGCAAATATGACTATTTGCCATAGAGGTTGAGTAGACATTTGATTCACCAAGTTGTTCTTCTTTTTTTTACTTCCTTCAACATTTTTTTTATGTTCTTATTCCTAGTTATTAATTTTTCCCTAAATATTTTTTTCTTAATACAAATTTATATAAATATACAAAAATTATCTATATTTTTTGTGCATTATATTGTTTCACTTGATGCCTATATGTAAAAAAAAATTACGTGGCATATATATTGGTCATTTGGTACTAGTATATATTCTCTTAGGAATCTATTTGTCAACTCTTTTTTATTATCCTATATTATATAAATTCGTTTTCTTTCTGCGTACGAATATATATATATATATATATATATATGCAAAAAATTCTTTCACTTACTGTTTATTTTTTAAATTGTGTTGGTGATTTGACACTGGTATATATTCTCTCTGCGAAAATCTATTTGTCAACTCTTTTTCAATTAATTTTAGTGTCCTATATTATCTATTAATTCTTTATTTGTCGTTCTTTTAATATCCTAATTTGTATTTAAAAATATCCGAATGATTTGTACATTTATTTGTTACTTATTCATAATTATTTTTCTTATTATCTACATTACACTTATGACATGTTAAATTTGAAATATTTATATACATCGATTAAACTGCATATTAAATATATTTTTATTGAGAAAAATAAAATTATTTAAGAAGAATCTCACTGAAGAAACTCAAAAAAAACTTATATTGAGAATACTTGAAATGAAACTTGACAGCATATAAAATTGAGTCAAAATGATTTAAACAAGAGAAAGAAAATTATATCACCTTATCATAAAAAAAGATATTTTGTATATTTTTGAAAAAAAATTAAAATTTCCAAATCATTGTTGTTTTTTTATCGGCGAACATTAATATTTATTTATTTTATCATATCTTTTTTTTACATAAATGTGATTTTTTTATATACAAGACCGTGACTAATTTGTTTTGATGTATAGAGTGGAAAGACAAACTCTTTAATAATAATGTCAACTCGTATCTTAAATTCGAGATTATTATTTTTTAGTTTAAAATTTAATTTTTTTAACTTATGAACCCACTCAAAATTTTAAAATTTTGACTCCTCACCGAGTAGATAAATGGATTAAGGAAAAGACATAAAATTGAAGAATTAGTGACGCAGGGAAAAAGATAGGAGATAAGAAAGATGAAAAGACAATTGAGTATACTTTCGTCTCTAATAAAAGTATCCGCGGTATTCTCTTTATGTAGGTTAATGATTTGTATTTTATTTTGAAATTCACTTGCATGGAAAACTATAGGTTGGACATGTAGCAAAAAGAATAAGTATTGAGCGGTCCTTGATTTTTATATAATGGACTAATTTTTTAAATTTTACTTATTCTTATATCTTTAAATTTCATTTGTTTTACAACATTTAATATCCAAACAAATATTTGAAAATAAGGTTATATTTATTATTCCTCATGCGAATTTTCTCTTTCTTCTGTTTTCTTTTATTAAAGATAGAACCATCTATTGATGAAAGATCCATTAATAGTATGATAAAAAATTTGAGGAGTCTTTAAGATATAACCTCCAATTAAAAAATGAGCTTCGATCTAAATTAGCTAAATAATCCGAGCACTATTCGCCTCTATCACTTGTTTCACGATAGCCTCCAATGGATTATTTTGAGCCACAATCATATTAATAAAAAAAACTAATCATAATTATATTTTTATTAATTCTGATAACAATTAAATTCATGATTTTATTGGGAATCAATAACTTTTAGAGTGGATGTTGAACAAAGTGATATATATCTATATATATCATGATATTTATATGATCACTCAATTGGACTGATGCATTAATTGCTACTTATTTTTAAATATATTATTTTAAATTTAGAAGCCAAGGGCGCATCTAACAAAAAAAATCGGACGACCCCAAATTGTTAACGAAAAAAAATAATTTAAAAAAGTTACACACGTCCCTAATTTGAGTTAAACTTCTTATTTGAATCGTTGTTCTAAACTTATTATGTCAGTTATTATTACTATTTCCGTTTGACCCATGTCAATTGCTATTTCTTTTGTACTAACCTCAATATATGAAAAAAAATGTTAGTACTGATTAATTCAAACTAAGACGAGAATTAAACAATCCAATTCCTTCCATTATAAATTTAATCAAACCAATAAATCATTAGTGATTAATTTATTATTATTGTTATTGCTAACTTGAATGTTCATGTCACTGGTTCATTCATCATTCAATCATATCATATATCTTTAAAAAAAAATATATAGATGTGAAATCATGAAAAGAGGAACCATACCGTGGCTCTATTATTTTCGAACTAAATCATTCATAGAAAAAGACATTTTTTTTATAAATGTATTTTGTGAAGCTACAAATTCTTAGAGACACATCTAATTATCTTTTCTTGATGTTCACTGTTTATTTCTAGAAAGATAAAGAAATGCTACACGAAGTTAGTTTATTTTCTTTTATCTTTTTAAATTCTACGTCCTTTAAAATGGCATAGCTTGGGTTAATGTGCTAAAGAAGAATTGAACTAGACTTATCTATTAAATATACAAAATTCAAAATAGCTAGTATATTTGTTGTCAAAAATAAGAATCTAGATAATCTTTTTTAATGACGTTAATTTTTAAAATTAATGATCACTTATCTAATTTAATATATTATTAGCCCGGAAACAAAGATGAAACTCTTACTAATTTTTTTTATAAAATTATCGATAGCATAGTTTAACAAACAAAAAAAAATTTAGTAAATAATGAAATACTAAGAAAATATCGCTTGGTTCACTTAATAGTTAATAGTCAACTGATTTGTCAAGCTTATCCGAGTGAATTCAGTTGATAATGATTAGTGGACTGACCCAAATAATAATAATAATAATAATAATAATAATAATAATAATAATAATAATAATAATAATAATAATAATAATAAAGATTAATAGGGGTGCATAGCAATTTGCTATGCACTCGATGCGGTGCGTAATTTGACTCATTGATTTAAAAATTAATGATCAATTTTTATTCAATATGTCAGATTATGAAAAAAATTGATCATTAATTTTTTTTAAATCTGGGTTAGATCATGAACCGAAAATGGTGCATAGCAATTTACTATGCAACCTCATTTTTCTCATAATAATAATAATAATAATAATAATAATAGTATAATAGAAGTTTAGTTTAACTTTTAAATCTTAAATAATCTAAGTCGTACGCCCGCGAGTCTATATTGTTATGTTAAATGAAAAAATTTAATGAATCAATAGTCATATTAGTATTTAATAATTATTTTATTATTTATTTATTTATCATTAGGCACCCTTACAAACTTTGGGGTTGTGGGGTAGGACTAAAAAAATATTATGTGATTATAATTAATAATATATAGTATAATGTATTTTAAATCTAATTTATTATTTTTTTATTAATTTATTATTATTATTCAGTTCAATCGTCCGATTTTATCGATCCAACCTAACTTATCGAACTATTCGGATTGAGTTTCACATCATTGATAATTGATAATGTTAGCAATTAACTATTTTGATTGAAAAATAGAGTATTAGTTTGAAGGCAATCAGAATCGTTCATTAGGAACAACGTAAAATTATGATTTTGAAATTAGAGATTAATTAGCAGTGGAATAAGTGAAACTATACATGAGTTTAGTTATGAAACCAATAAAAATATTAGGATTATTTTTATTTTTCTCCTTGAACTATCACAAAATTTAAGTTATATTCTTAAATTATAAAATTATATAAAAGTATGTCTAAACTTTTTTTATTTGACCAGTTTCATTCAACAATTTGATATTAAATTTATTCAAAAATATTTTAATTTATTAAATTATCATTTTACCTCTTTAATTTGAAAAATATTAATCACTCTTTGTGTTTTCTCTTCTCTCTCCTACACGTTTCTCTTTCGATCTCATTTTCTCTCTCCGCGTCCTTTCTCTTTTTGTCTCCTCTCTCTCCACACAGGCGAGCTCGTCGTGCGCAATGGCAAGCTCACTAGTGCAGCTCGTGTGTGCATAGCGAGCTCGCCAGCGCAGTCGAGCTCACTTGCCAGCTCGCTGGCGAGCTCGTTGAACGCCGAGAGAGAGAGAGAAAGAGAGAGCAGAAGAGAAAGAGAGAAGTGAAGGAGAGATAAGAGAGAAGAAAAATGATAGAATAATTTTTTAAAGTCAAAAGGATAAAATAATAATTTAATAAATTAAAATATTTGAATAAATTTAATATCAGACTGTTAGATGAAACTGACCAATTGAAAAAAAATTAGACGTATTTTTGTACGATTTTATAGTTTATGAATATGTTTAAAATTTTGCAATAGTTGAATCGGGGAAAATGAAAATTCAAAATATTAATCAGATAACAATAATAATAATTGTAATTGCAACATAAAAAAATAGTTACAAATGAAGAATTAAATGTTAGACTAAGTAAAATTGATAAAGATGGAAGATTCTAGAATTCAAAAAAGGAGGTGGGATGAGAGTTAATGTAATATCCTCATAAGACTTTAGCAAGGAAAAGTTAAAGTTGTATTATAAAAGAACATAAAACTGACTCAGGTTTAATTTTATTACTCTCGCTTCAAATTAGATTAAAAACACGGAACATCCAACAGTAACAAAATTAATTAAATAATGATAGTTATAATAAAATTATATATTAAATATTTTAACATCTAGGGGGAGTCCTTGTTTATTCTCAATGTACATAAATATGTAATATAGAGCAAAATAAGAAATCAGCCCATTGACCTAGGGATCCAAATATTGCACATCTTATCTATATACTGATCATTGAAGAGCTATGGCAAGTCGAAGCTGAAATAAGATAGTTTCCTAGGTAATAATAGTTGCCTGTTTTTTTCCCTTCTTTTCTCTTGTCTCAATTTTTGGAACCGAGTTATCAGCACATGAATCTTTTTCAAACACATGGCTAGCTTGTTCCAATACATAAGTTGTCTCGTATTCGAGAAATTAGCAAACAAATGAAATAACAATTTGAAAACAAAATTCAAGAAATATAAAGAGGAGTTATTAAGAATAGATTTTTCTCTATGCAAGAACAAATAAAAAATATAAATTCATTAGTGGGGCATTTTATAAGAAACACAGAAGAATCATCAACTTTTCGTAAATAAATAATTTATTTTATCTATATTAATAATACTTAAATATTATTTTTATAATTTTTTATTAGAAAATTTCATTTAATTGCTTACTAGTTTTTTTCATGTAATAGAGACATGAATAAAGGAATTCAACTTTCAATATGCAAACTTAAGTTTCGTTATCGAGGAGGATTTTGATTAGTCATTTTATTATGTAGACAGTCTTTAATAATGTTACTTTATGAATAATTAATATCCAGTGACTAAATATATTTTCAAGTTGACACAATAGTTTTTATTGTTACTTCAATTTCTATTTTTAATTTGAATTTTTTTATTAGTTTTGCAAAATGTATATGATCAAAAAACTTATATAACATGTAATTTGGAAGATATTAATAAAGTGTACTTATATTTGAGATGGTTTTCATCTATAAAATAATAGCATTTTTGTTAATGATGTATTGAATAATGTTCTTACGAAATGAACACTTATTAATGATACATTAAATAATATCATTATACTTGGGTCGTTTGAAGAAGATATTAAATAACATCTTTAAGTTATCGACGTTTGACGCTGACACAATTTAGCGTCTTAATAGATATGCTGACACAATTATAGTTTAAATCTTTTTAATTTATTATATAAAATATGTAATATGTATACTATTAATCTAAAAATTTGAGGGTTGGTCAGTCTTTGTCCACAATTAGCCTGTTTGACAATGTTGTAAATTTTTTGGACGCCTTAAAAAATTATAGTAAGACACACTTTTTAGAAAAGTGTCTTACAACAGATATTTTTTATGTAAGAAAATTAAAATTGTTAAATATATATCTCTAAATGTATTGAAATTAAAAAAGAAATAAAAAGAAGAAAGAATAAAAAAATATGAAAATAAAAGTAAATAATTATTTTATGATATTTTTTATTTCATAATCATATTTTATTTAATAAAAAATAGTGTCAAATATCTATTTATAAAATAATTTATTAAAAAAATATTATGTTATAATAGTTAAATACTTCAAAATTATAAAAAGACCCAAACAAAGCCTTATTGATTTTTTATGTAGGCCTCACACAAATTAATTTTCTCATCATCTTCAACCCGTTGATGTCGTTGATAGTGATGTCTTCAGGAGAAAAAAAATTAAGGTTTTAATTTTGATCATTCAATTAAGTATGCGATTATGTATCATTAGTCATTATTACATCCTGAAATTTCTGTTCAATCACGTATGTGTCGCAGGCATGACACGCTGAACCCGTTGGTCACGACCGTGATTCCTATATCATGAGTCGTGACACATAACTGACATGCCACAATTGTTCGGTCACAATCGTGATTACCAGATCACGAACCGTGATGTATGCGCAACCTATACACCATTGTTCGGTCATGATAGTGACTTTTCAGTCACGGGTCGTGACGTTCATCGCGTATGGAAGTCATCTTCGGTCACGACCATGACATTTTGTCATGGACCATGACACTTTATGAGATTTTGTATATAACACAATTTTTGGTATATCTATCAACCCCTAGTCTAATACTGGACGATTTTCATCACTCCAAGGCCTCTCCATCCCTATAAATAATACTCAAAACCCTAGAAAGAGGAGGATTGGAGCATGAGAGAACTTACAGAAGGAGAAGACGAAGTGTTGTAGGATTGACGATCGTCAAGAACTTCAAGGTATAATTATTCTGTATTAATTTATTTGTAATATTACAATGTATCATCTTCTCCCATATATACAAAGGATGAACTCCCATGTTTTAGAGTTATATTTTTTTTTTTTTGAGAATTCTTCTTCTGAAAAGTGAAACTGAGAACCTTAAATTTTGTTTATATCAATTTGAGTTATTTTTTAATCTCATGTGCATGCTTTGTTGGATTCCTTTAAAATATTTTTCTTGATTTATGATTTATGAATGAGTTATCATCTTGGATAAGAATAACTTATTTACAAGTCACTGAATTTTAAAAAATTATTTATATTTTATATATTGCATGCCACGTCTAATGTGATACAAAAAAAATTTTTTTCAAGTAAAGAAACTTTGAAGAATATGAGAAAATGACTACTCTTTCATTTCATTTTTTTGGAAGAAGTATCACTCTTTAATCATATTAAACTAGTTGGATAGTCCATACATATTAGACGGATATAGGTCATGGGAAAGGCCAACAGTCCAAAATATATCACTATTGGATGTTTGCTGAGCTCAACACTGTGCCACCCAATGAACGTCGCAACCCATTTAAGCGTGAGAGTCGAGACAAGCACCTCGCTGTATCCGCCGTAGAAATTATAAAAGCCAAGAGATGATTTTTCTCTCACCTTTTTGCCCGATCTCTCGACAGAGAAAGCTAGGGTTTGTATCAGCCTTCTTCCCTTCGCCGGCGCTCCAAGGTCACATTGCAGATTTCCTAACTTGATGCTTCCAGCAGTCGTTGCCTTCGCTAATCCTTGTCGTGACTTTTTGCAAGAACAACTAGAGGAAGAAAGAAATGGGTATTCAAACTCCCAAAGCTCCAAGCAAAAGAGAAGAAAAAAGATAAGTGGATCATTTAAACTTTCTGATGTCTCTTTTCCTATCTGCATCTTCTATTTATATCCTTCTTAAAATCATTTCTTGAAAAATGCTTACATTATTTATTTCTACTACTATTACAAGATATGTCTCTAGCAACATATTATGTTACATCACGATATATTCGGTTACATCATATTCTATTTTGCCACGAAGTCCTTCAAATAACTTGGTCTAACATGCTTTCTGCTTGACTTCTTCTTTTCTTCTTTCTGGTTTGTAACAATGTTCTACTTTTAAAGGCCAAAAAATGTGTTGCACGATTCGGTTCACAGTATTAGTGGACTAATCCAAATAATAATAATAATAATAATAATAATAATAATAATAATAATAATAATAATAATAATAATAATAATAATAATTGTAATTGCAACATAAAAAAATGTAAAATTGATAAAGATGGAAGATTCTAGAATTCAAAAAAGGAGGCGGGATGAGAGTTAAATGTAATATCGTCACAAGACTTTAGCAATGCAGAAAGACATAAAATTAGGAAAAATTAAAGTTGTATTATAAAATAACATAAAATTGACTCAGGTTTAATTTTATTACTCTCGCTTCAAATTAGATTAAAAGCACGGAACATCCAACAGTAACAAAATTAAATAGTAATGAAAATTAACTAAATAATGACAATTATAATAAATTTATATATTAAATAATTTAACATCTAGGGGAAGTCCTTGTTTATTCTCAATGTACATGCATGGATATATAATATAAAGCAAAATAAGAAATTAGCCCATTGACCTAGGGATCCAAACATTGCACACCTTGTCTATATAGTATATGCTGATCGTTGAACTAAAATAACATAAGATAATAACCTTTTTTAGTAAAACTAAAAAATGGCAACTTTTGTTGCTGTGGACACAACTGAGTGCATATATGACTCAATTTATGTCGTCAATTAATATTATTATTAATATTTATATTATTTGATTGGGATCCTTGATTTGAGTAAACTTAATTTTGATCACAAATATCCAAAACTTGAGGAAGGTACTACATCATAGCTCAAATTAATTTGCTCATCATCTTCAACCCATGGATGGACCCAGGGATGAAAGATAGGGATGCCAAAATGTATAGAAGCAAAATGTATAGAGACTAAAATAATAAAGCATTGGTAGGATTTGAATCCTACTCTTGATTTAAATCAAATTAACCTATTCACTTAAGTTATTATACAAATTTATTATTTTTTTAATATTTTATTTATATATTGACTTTAACTACTAGTATATATATATATACTTATAATATACCGAAAAGTTGGGGGACCGTGTCCCTCCTCCCCCATTGCCTATGTGGGTCCGCTCCTGCTTCAACCCGTTGACGTCGTTGATATATATTGGTGTCTCTAGGGAAAAAAAGAAAAAAATATGAGGGTTTTAATTTTGATCATTCAATTAAGTCCACGATTATGTATCATTAGTCACTATCAAAATTTTCATTTGTTAGTGATAATCAAATTAATGTAACTAAAATATATCAAATAGAGAAATCACATTCAATTATACATTTTTTTTGTTGTCAACCCAACGTCCGGAAAACGGCGTCGATTTATCAACTCACATTGCGCTGACGATTATGCGCACTGACCACGAGTTAGAGTTTCGGCTCACCATCGAATTCGACTAATCTAATGTCATTCGGGTCGCGTGTCTGGCTATGTTAAATGAGGCTCCCAATGAAAATTATTCTACATTTATAGAAACTCAAACTCGAGACCTGCTTAAACATGAAGGAGATTGCTTAGTAGTCCATTCTAACCATAGTTGGTACATTCAATTATACATTTAATACTATCTCTAAAGGAAAAAATTGTGGCATTGAATGAACAGCACATGTTCTCGTTTCTAAAATTATAATTATTTAGATAGCCAACAACTCAAATAATTTAATAAACATTAAAATAATTAAAGACGTCATCCTCATCCTGCACTACGTGGATGCCATAAAAGCCACTCCCACAGCAAATGCACATGTTACTAATCTACAGGTCGCGTGGCAGCGGTCGTTGGCCGCAGCACTGTTCTGTCGGCGGACCGCGCCACCACCCACTTTAGGGACGCTGGAAGAACCACCAGTTCCAGCACTGCCGCTTACTCCGGCGCTCCCGCCGGCCGTGGCGCTGTGACTGCCTCCCGTCGACAGCCTTCGCACTCTCCTCGTGCTCGATCTCGTCAAACTCTCCAACGAATTATGTGCTGCTGACAACAATGGGATATATAATTAACTCCCACCGGATGGAAGATTAATAGATAGTAAATAACTGGAATTTTAATCTGTCAGGAATTTATCATTATGTTCTACTTGTTGTACAGTTGCAGGTAGGCGGCGGTTTCATATGATGAGAGGGTAAACCGACAGCACAATCTGATGAACTACTTATTGATGTCTGAAGAGCAACGCATGCATGCAGAAATGAACTGGTCGCGGATATACTAAATCTAATTATTGCCGGAAAGAAAGAACTCTTCAAATTAATTTCAAATGCAATCTTTATAGCTTTAGGAGCTTGGACAGAAGCTAGTAACCATGAATGAATTATAATGGTGGATACCCGATTTGTGAGTGCTGTACTCGTGGTGACCAGGAGTTGTGGCTGCTTGCAGGAGAACGAAACAGGAGATGAGAACCAGCAGCCACAGAAGTTGCCATCCCTTGTTTGCCATCGGCTCTTGGATTCTTTAGATACTCCTACTGTTTCTAGCTAATTGAGACTTCTGATCTGATCATTTCCACTTCTTTATATTTAGCACACTGATCACATACATTTGCTTATTGAGTGGTACCAGTTAATTTCCAGAACACAAGTGATGGAGTACACAGAAGATGAGAAGAGCGTCCACAGCCATACATTTCAATATTGACATGTGGCCTAACAGATAACAACACAAATATGTTATAATAGTCAGGTTTTGTTGCTTGTTAATTATCTGATACCGCATCGTTAGTCACTCTTAAAACGTTTTTTTTGTTTTCGAACATCATAAAAAAAAAGTTGCTGGTCGGCAGCACACTGATCTGCAATCATTAATTATTATTGAAGCCCCAAACAAATCAAAGTCAACAAGTAAGGTAGAATTGTAATACCTGCCTAATTAAAAGAAAAATGGAAAAATGGAAAAGAAAGAGAAATAGAAAAGAATGGTATCACAATCATGTGTCAACTTCCTGTTTGACCAATAATTCCACTCACTATCTCTCTCCTAATCTCACTATATAAGCTCATAAATAGATTTTCGTTATTTTTTCATCCATTTGAAAGTTGCAATCTCAGATAATCAACCCTAACGCCAAAATTCAAAAATTGAAGAGTTCAAACAAGATTTTCAGCTCCAAGTCATCAAGAAGGAGAGGAAGTTTTGAGGCAAGATCAAGGGAGAAGAACAATAAGAACAAAAAGAAGACAAAGAGAGGAGAAGTTCAAGAAATTGAAGCAAATTGAGATATGTGAATAAATCCTTACATTGATCATTAGGTCAATATAGATAAATTTTCAATATACTATGTGAATTGAATATGAGTAATGATATTTTGAAACTACTATAGAAAATGGGCAGCTAGAGTTCACTTCTTGTATTAGTTATTTAAGTCATTTGTGTCAAATTGGGCCCTAATTGCTAGTGTTCTAAGTGCTATTGAGTAAGCATGTTATTGTATTAAAACTCAAATTGATTGATGTATTGATCGATATCGGAAACCTAGAGAATATTGAGATAACTAATCACCGACTACATCGTGAGACGGTGGACAATGTCAACACACAACTACATCTTGATTATCAACTACTATTAACTTCTACATGCTTGTATTATAATTTTCTGTTATAACAATATTGTAATAGACAATATTGTAATAGTTTCACTTATAAGTAGAAGTAGACATTAGCATTGTATTGTGTAGGAAATTATGTTAGTCAATAGAGAAAACCCTAGGTACATAATTTATATTTTTTGAATTCTACGAAAGCTGGTCGACCGACCTCATGGGAGGTCCGACCGACGATTAGGTTTATGGCGCTTTAGGTTCGACCGACCATATGTCGATCGAACCTAAACGACCATAATAGCGAAGGTCAGTTGGACTGGGTCTGAATGACTCTCATGTCATATGAGGTTCATGGACCTTAGTAGTGACTGAACCTCAAGTCGGACGACCACCATATGGTGAGTCAATCGACTAACCTTACCCCAAAATTATTTTTATCATAGAATTTAAGTAATTGAATCGGTTCATTGATAACGTAGCTCACATATTGCATGCTCAATCATAAAATGTTAAATAGTTAATATATTGATGTATTGATTGATTGAATTGACATATTGAAATTCGTATTGGGCGCTTGTCGAATATTGGGAGGTTGATGCCTTCACATTGTTATAGACCCAAACTTTGGGATTGATGACAGTCTTCGAAATATCCACGGGAGCAAAACGTCTCATAGTTTAGCTAACCGACATTGATTGACTAAGGTAATCCTAATCTTTCATTAATTATAATTGACTCACATAAATTGATTGTATTGAATATAGGATTGTCATTTGATGATTGAAGGATAAATGATTAAACAAATCATATTGAGATCGATATTGATGGATTACGGATCCTTATTGATGACCCACATTGATATGAGGACGACTTAAGGAAGTCATAACATGAGCTTCCATCAAATGATAATATCTAGCATGAACATATTGTTATTGATATTGAGCATATGATTGTCTATTACTATTGAATGTTCGTGTTATATCGATTGTTATTATATGAAAATGGTTAAAGTTCAAGATATAAGGATTTGATCATTATGGTTTATTGTTACATTGAGATCATGCTATTTTATTAATTATTATTGTTATTGTTTATATACTAGACGAAAGGTTATAAGACTTTGTCCTTTACATTAGACTCGGCAGGAGGGCAGGGTCAGTCATAAATGGTGGCGCTGCTTTTGACTTGAAAGTTGCATATGATAAATGTTAAGTATCAAGTCGAGTGTATGTGTAGCCAATTAGTAGCCATTTTCTTATGAGTTATGTAGCTCAACTATGTATAAGCCAAGGGCTTTTTGATGTAACTTTAACCATTTTGACGTTGTAATTTATCATAGTGAGTTCTTATGACAATGTATCATCACAATTAATTATTTTCGATGTTGTTATTTGCTGAATTTTACACGCTTTTGCTGATATATATCGACATCACCCTATGGCGCCTCCAGAATCATCTCGAGGCATGTCGAATATTAGTTCATGCACGTGTAGGACGCGTTCGCGGGGGCATGACAAAAATTTAGGTATCAGAGACTAAAGTTGTCCTAAAAGTCAAGCCCGTGTGCAATCGTCAAGAACATCCACCGAGTATTGTCACCCATTGATAAGCACTTAATTGTGTATTGAATTGCTAACCAACTAATGAGTGATTAATATTCGACTAAAGAATATGGACCGAAGAGGTTCACAACGTGGCAAGCGAATGAATAGTGACATGCTTTTATGTCAATTAAGTATGCATAGAATGACACGAGCAATTAAAAGAAGCATTAACAAAATCAAAAGTTCTAATCATTTGACCTCTTATGAAAGGATTATCAAGATCAACCCACTTATATTTACCATGATCGAAATCCAGACAAGGCAGCATCGTGATTGGTGATCGAGATATATCTGTTTTCTTAGGCCCTGTTTGGTAAGAGAATAAGAGAGATATGAATTAAAGAGAATATTCCTTTTTGGTTCTCTTGAAAGAATAAAGATGAAATATTCTTGTAAGGGTTATTCTTGTGAGATGTTTGATTGATTTATTAGTATTCTAATGATTAAATTAATTATTATTTTAATTATATTATTAATTATAATATCTTACTATATATTTTTTGTTAAATATAATTAAGTATTTATTGATGTTATTAATTGAAAATACTAATTAATATATTTTTAATTATTGAGTTAAATAATGATAAACAACTATTAGTGCTAATTTTAATTATACAAATTAATATGTTTCTAATAATATATAATTAGTTATTATTTTATTGTTAATAAAATATTAACTACTAATAATTATAATATTATATTAATTAAACTAATACTGCAATGACTAGTTAATTAATTTTTTAACTATTCTATTTTAAATAATATATTATTATCAGTGACAATATAATAATTAACTAAACGTAAAATTATTAATATCAAAATATTTGTATATTGTATTATTAATGTTACATTTTATGAAAAAATTAATTAATTATAAAAACATATTAATTATAAATAAGTATTTATTTATTAAGATAAAATAATTTAATAAAATACTTTTTTCAGAAGAAAGAAAAGAATAAAATTGTTCTTGTATTTGTAGTAAAAAAAGGTGATTTTACAAAAATCAAGGTGATTTTGAAAATGAGAGAATATTTGCTATTCTTAGGGTGTTTGGATGAAAATACAAGAACAAGGTGATTATTCTCACCTTGTTCTTGTACCAAACAGGCCCTCGTTTGGTTCGGAAATTTCGTACCCCCGGATTAGGAATTAATGTGTGTAAGAATAAGTTTGATCTGCACAATTCTTTTTGTTGGAATTTCAAAATATTTGATTAGCGTTTGGTTGAAACAAGAATAGTCAATAATTAAATAAATATGTATTACGATAATCATTAAAAATAATTAATAATTACAATAATATATTATAAGATAATAAAATATATTACATTAAGTTATTGTAATATATTAAAAATGAAATAAATTAAATAATATGAAACTGCTTATTAGGATAATTATAAGAGAATCTTAGTTATATGTTTTGAAAATTTATCAAAATTAATAATAATATAATAAAATAAAAAAATAAAATATTAAATGTATTAATTATATCAATACTCAGTTTCATCTTTAATAATATTATAATCATAATTAATAAAACTAATATATTATAAGAAATATTGAGTATTTAAAAATTTTATATAAGAAAAAAAATTTGAATGTTCCACCTAATTTCTATTATAGTAATCTCACTTTTACAACTTTCAAAGTGGAGACAAGAATTAAAATTGCAATAATGACAGTTGACCAAGAAACTCTTATTCTGTTTGGTTACATCTATTGGAATAAGGCCTTATTCCTTAGAGCTCAATCTCTGTTCTCTCAATTGAGACCTCTGCTATGGTCTCAATTAGTCCGAACGTGATGATCTTGTTGTTGCACAAGTTTATCTTTAGAAAAATAAACAAACACTCATCCAACCTTGGTAAATATAAGTAACCAACACTCATTAAAACTAGAATTTAACTACAAATACAAAAAAAAAAAATGCTAACCATGCATCGAAAATCTTTAACAAATAACACTTGTGTGGAAGTCAAATCATACCGACCGTTTCAAACAAACAAATAAATAAGAGATAAGATATTTGACACGTCTCCATGTTCGAATATGTTATCTCTTTTTTATTAGAGAAATGAAGAGAAATAAATAAGAGATAAGATATTAGACATATTTTCCCTTTTGAAATGAAGAGTAAAATAAAAAAAAACAAATTACAAATTAAGCTAATAGCATGGCCAACATAAAGGGAAGTCCAAGTACAACAGCTGCAGCACTGTGCTTCACGTTTCTGTGAGCCACGCCGCCGCTGCCGTCCGATCGTCCGCCGCCGGTTCTACTACCAGACGATCCTCCTCCCCGTCCGCCACCGCCACGGCCGCCGGCTGCCAATCTCCGCACGATCAACTTGTTTATCTTTGCTTCATCCACCACGTACGCTGATGAAAAATAACATGAATTAGAAGATGGAACATGACCGCAACACACATCAGACGACAAAGAACCATATATATATGTATCTCATGTCTGCTGCAGAATGAAACAGTACTGCAACGTCTTTGCAATCATGATCATGAGCACGAACAAAAGATCACGTATGTATATATGTATATGTATATATACCTGTAGGTTCATGACTGCTGTCCTGTTGGTTGAGAGCTTGGAGAAGAACGAAGCAGGAGAAGATAACCAGTAAAAATAGAAGAAATCTACGAGCTCTATTCATTGCTGCATGCAGCTTAATTGCTGTTTATCACAACTATTTCTGCAGTCTTCCTCCGCCTGACCTTCTAATATATATATACCTTCATCAACAATGGTGCTTAATTAATTTCTTGGTGGCAAATTGCAAGCTTCCTGGAAGAACAAGCAACGACAACTAATTTGCAGAGTTAATCTACTATGGAAGAGCTTTTGACTGAATGCATGCACTTGATGTAATACCCAGTCATCGAGTACTTAATTTATTTTGGTATTTTTGTTTGATTAATTTCCTTTCTATCAATCGTTAGTTTGATTTTGAAAGTCTATACCCATATATCATAATTATGTTGTCATGAATTAATTTTTTTACCATTATTTTCATGGAAGTTGTAATTAGTGTCAACTAGTTTGTAGTTTGATCCTCTTTATCGTCGACTCACTAAAAATAATAATGTTTTTAAGATTGAATTTTTTTTCTCTCAATTTAAATTAAAATTCGAGATAGAAAAATGCATTCGTCGACAAAAAAAAAATAAATTATCATATTTTAAATTTTGGGTGGAAAAAAAATTATTATAATTTGTAAAGGAATACAAAAACCTCCGTAAATTGGGGCGAACGAGTAAACACTATGGCATCGCCAAGTAGTATCGTACACGAAAAAAAAAGAAAGAAAACGAGTATGAGTTTGATATAAAATATTATATCAAGTCATCGATCGGGCGCTTGTTAATTATATGGTCATAATTTAACTCTAGTCTTTTATTTAAATTAATTTCTATCTATTCGTTTAACTGTAGTTTTATCATGCGATTGGAATTCCATTCCAAAATATTGTATTCTACGACTATGGGTAAATAAATAGTATTATTCAAATAACTTTCCAACAAATATTTTGAAGTTGTCATGGAAACTTTACTCAAATTGTGATGTCGAAGGTTTCCTTAAACGTCATAATGTTGTCATGTGTCTAATATTTTCCGTTTACCATTTTGGTGGTTGAGAATATTTTCCCAACTAATCGGACTCGTTTCAAGTTGTATTGAATTTTATCAAGGTCGGATTGTACTAGTTAAGGAACAGACTCATGATCGAAGGGGAGAGAGGCAAAATATAAAAAAATAAGAGGAGTCAATGTTTGATCCGTAAATTTCAAAATGATGGTTAAAATTATTTAACCATTAAATCAACTAAATAATTGTGTTATAATATTGATATTTATTTTATTTAATGATTGTAACTACTAATATATATATATATATATATAAGAAATATTAGCGTGTATATATAAATTGTGTATGCACCGTGCATACATAGACTCTGAGCCTTTGAATCAGTATAATTTTAATCTAACGATGTAAATTGTTTATATTTTGAACCATTAAATTGAAAATGATACTGATCTAAATGTTCAGAGGCTGTGTATGCAGCATACACAATTTGTGTATGCACGCTAGTATGTCTCTATTTATATATTATATATCGAAAAATTGGAAAATGAGACTGAAGCCCCCTTCAAATTACATATGGGTCCGCCTCTGATCGAATCAAATCGATCTAATTAAGTTTGAATTGAGTTGGATCCATTGAAGTTCATAATTGAGATAAGATAGAGAATGTATGAGATCATAGATAAGAAAAAATAAGAGGTTAACTAGAGTGACTAAGATTTTAGTTAGTTAAGAGAAAAATGTTACCTTTTTATTTTCATTTTTTCCTTTTGAAAAATTCATATTCAAATAAGACTCTTTGTTTCATAATCTAATTAATACATTACCGATCGGTGATCAATCATGTATAAATTTTAATTTAAATGTCTTTATTCAGCAAAAAAAAATAATAATAGTATTTTATATTACTCCTCTATTGATTGTGTCTTTCGTCTAACCTACGGGGTAGTGAGATTTGTTTGGCTGTATGCATATTTTTAGGCATAGTAGGACAGTGAGAAGATTGAATCAAAAACCAAAAAAGAAAAAGAAAAAATTGAACCACATCTGTGACTAGTTGTTCCATCCAACATTTGATGATAAAAAAAAAGATAAAAATCGACTTGTCACTTGGGATTAAATAATCACAATATTTAACACTAAGAGGATATTCATATTTCTATAGAGTTAATTTTTTCACATCATCTGATATTATTTTTATGGTAATCAAATTGTCACTTGAATAATAATCTATTATATTTTTCTTTTCATGTCCTTTAAAATTTTATTCAAATAAATGATAAAAATAATCAAATAAATAATAATATGATATTTTTATTATCTTTATCATTATAATTAAATAGATTGTTATTATTATTATTATTATTATTATTATTATTATTATTATTAGTAGTAGTAGTAGTATTATTATTATTATTATTTCTAGTAATAATATAATCAATTAATTATAATATATTTTAAATAATAAATAATTTATTATAATTATTTTAATACAATACAAATTTATTATTGTAATTTTAGAAAATAATGTACTATTTATTTTATAATTATGAAACCAATATATGTTAATCAGATTTATTTTTAGATTTGAAAATGGGTAACAATTAATGATAATAATTGTAATTGCAACATAGAAAATACTTGCAAATAAAGAATTAAATGATAGACTAAGTAAAATTGATAAAGATGGAAGATATTCTATAATTCAAAAAAAGTAGGTGGGATGAGAGTTAATGTAATATCGGCACAATACTTTAGCAAGGCACAAAAAACATAAAATTAGGAAAACTTGATATGTTATAAATCATCGATAATTTTAGTCTAAATCAAAGTTGAAACTCATAGATAAGAAAAAAAACTTTAATATGAACAACAAAGTTTATATATACTCCTCAAATAGGTAGCTTAATTAGTTTTCTTGGTTGCTTAGCTTCCTGGAAGAGTAAGCAGAAGACATTTGCTGAGTTAACTTACTATTCACGGAAGAGCTTTGACAGGATAACTTTGATTTATTTGAGTTCTTTTTTTTATATATTATTTGATTGAGATCTACAACTTCATTTGTATATGTTCAGACGAGTATGATAAAAATAAATTCTAATTAAACTAGTGATTCTAAAGATCGAACTCGAAGTTAGTAGTACTCGTCATTCAAAAATCATCTATCTCAACCAAACTTAATTACAAAAATTCAAAATTTGACTAATGTATATAAATGTATTATAGTTTAACTTTTTCTTAACTTATTATATTAAATACGGAATATATATACTACTAATCCAAAAATTTGAGGGACCTTTCGTCCGTCCCTGTCCACAATTAGTTAACAAATTAGTCTTATTGATTTTTTGTGGGGTGTAGACGTAATACCAATTAATTTGCTCATCATCTTCAACCCGTTGACGTAGTTGATAGTGATAATCAAATTAATGTAGTAATAGATCAAATAGAGAAATCACAACCAATTATTTAACTATGAGGATTAAAAGCATGCTAAACATTTATTTCAAAAGATCAATTAATTTATAAGTGCCCAATTTATCTCACGACGACAAATTATTTTGTGCTCCACGTTTTCATCAAATAAAACTAATGAAAGAGAAATAATATGAGAATATCTTTCCAACGACTCTTCGTTCGATAAACCTTTGCTAGGACATTTCCGTCCAAGATATTTCCCGGAAGCTAAAGGATATATTTATTATGCCGACAACGTCAAGACGATGAAAAAAAATTATATCTGATTTATAATATATATATATATATATATATATATATATATATATATATGGGCGGATCCACATAGACGTTGGGGGCGGGCCATATATACTGGTAGTTAAAGTCAAAATATACATAAAATGTTAAAAAAGTAAAATAAATTATGTAGTAGTTTAAGTGGATAGGTGAATTTGATTTATAAGTGGATACGTGAGTTTGATTTAAATCAATAGATCTAAAATTCAAATCTTACCAATGCCTTATTAATTTAGCCTCTTTCATTTTTTTATTATTTTACTTTTATACATTTTGACCCCTTTATCTTTCATCTTTGAGTCCGTGCATGCATATATATATATCCTGTATATATATATAAAGTAACCTAGTGAGACCTGAAAGATCGAGAGAGGAACTCAAAAGTTGTGTGGGTATGGATTGGGGACTCGCAGCACACGCTGATCCTTTTATAGAGGCCGCCACCGCACAACACTCCGCCCCTCATCCGCGGCCGTCACCGCGCGATCGTCGCACGGACGAGCGTCGCCCCTCAACGCTCGTTTCTTCTTTCGTTCGATAGCCCAATCATCGCGCAATCCGCGCGTTATATGTGTCACGACGTGCTGGCGCGTCCACGGACGAGGAGCGCGATCGTCG
>LTAE01000220.1:156228-196394 GCA_001647135.1 Pontederia paniculata | reverse complement strand
ATTGTAGTTTTCTACTCACAGAAATGTGATATTTTCTAGAAGTAATCAAATTGGGAGAGGCCGAGAGGGTTCCTCTCTCTCTCTCACATACAACTAATCTAACTGGCTTGCCAGCATCTTCACTAAAATCTAGTTTAGCTTAATATTAAGATCTTCATGTCATTTAAAGACAATATCACTTGTTATGTTTTAGTATAATTGAAGTCTAATGGCCAATAACTAATCACTCACTCGAGCTCTGTTTTTTTTTTCATCAAGTGAAACTTCACTGCGTTTGCTAAGGAATTGGAACTCCTGTGTGATTTTAATGTAGAGGCTGAAGAATAAATAATATGGAGTTCCCTCTATTGCATTAGTTAGTGCCTATGAGTAGGTTAAAAATAATTCAATGAGTCATATCTATAATTCTTGCTTGTTAGCTAGAATCATACTATCTGCAACAAGTATCTTTTTATACAACACGAGATACATGACATGGTCAGTTATCGTAAGCAACAACAACGTATATGAGGCTGACAATTGCAGGAACATGAAATAGCCAAGAAATATGAAAAAAAAATAATTACAGGAACTGTTGAAGAGTACCTGAAAATGGATAGCTATGGATTTCAGTAAAGGTAAAACAGTTATTATTTACCATTACTGTTGGTAGGAAATGGATATGGGTGGAAGAAAATCTATTACACTTAGCCCTGTGTTAATTGTACTACACTTTTAAGCATCTTATATTTGACTGTTTCTTTCAGTAAAAGTATTTGAC
Source organism: Pontederia paniculata (assembly GCA_001647135.1). Taxonomy (NCBI): domain Eukaryota; kingdom Viridiplantae; phylum Streptophyta; class Magnoliopsida; order Commelinales; family Pontederiaceae; genus Pontederia; species Pontederia paniculata. The sequence continues at coordinate 195,634 of LTAE01000220.1, read as the reverse complement.
CGTTTTGTTGTTGTTTTCACTCAATCCTCACACACTCTCCCTCACTATTCTGTAATGATTTTACAGAATTCACACACACTCAAACAGTTTTTGTTTGAAGAAAATAGAGAGAACAGAATTGATGCAATGAACAACAGTTTTTCTGATATTCCCATTGAACATCAAGTACAACACAGAAAGTAACTGACACTAATAAGTTTAACTGACTGACTCTAACTGACCACTAACATAAGAAACTGTCTAATATACCTCTGTGACAATTCATAACTGTTATCACAGAAAAAACTAAATAAATACAAATATATGTAACATAAACATAACAAATCAGGTCCTAATACATAATCTAATAATTCTCCTCCTTGGATTAGAGATCTGAACACATCCCAACTTCATGAATTAGCTGATTGAAACGACCAACAACAAGAGGCTTGGTGAAAACATCAGCTCTTTGATCACTTGTCTTGCAATACTTCAACTCCACCTCTTTTTCCTTTTGTGCCTCACGCAGATAATAAAACCTCAACTTAAAGTGTTTAGTCTTACCATGAAAGACTGGATTCTTAGCAATTGCAATTGCAGCTTGGTTGTCCACATATAACACAGTTGGACCATTCTCTTGCAGCCCTAAATCACATAGTAACTTCCTGAGCCATACTGCATGCTTTGCAGCTTCAGTAGCAGCAACAAATTCAGCTTCAGCCGTTGATTGTGCTACTACTTCTTGCTTCTTTGAACTCCACGAGAAGCAACCTGATCCAAGTGAAAAACAGAAACCTGTTGTGCTTTTCATATCTTCCACTGAACCACCCCAATCACTATCCACAAAGCCAATTAATTTCATCTCAGGAACTACATTAAACTTCACACCATAACTTTGAGTCCCTTTCAGGTACCTCAACACTCTTTTTGCTGCAATTAGATGTTCTTCAGCTGCACAATGAAGAAACCTTGACAAGATGCTCACTGCATACTGAATGTCAGGTCTAGTAGCTGCTAAATACATTAGACAGCCTACTAGTCTTCTATATTCACTCTCATTATCAGAATCCTGCACATTACTCGTACTTAATTTCTCTTTCTGGTTAACAGGAGTAGTGACTACCTTGCATTCTTCCATTTTAAATCTCTTCAGGATCTCTTTGATGTATTTCTTTTGACAGATAAATATTTCACCTTCTTTTTGGTGAATTTCCATGCCTAGAAAGTAAGACATTCTTCCCAAATCTGTCATCTCAAATTGCCTCATGAGTCCTGCCTTCAGATTTAATATTTCACTTTCTTCCTCACCTGTAACCAGCAAATCATCAACATAAAGAGAAACCACAACAAGACCATTCTCACTCTGTTTGTAGTACAAAGTGACTTCACTTAAACTCTTCTGAAACCCAAGCTGGTGCAAATATGAATCAATTTTGCTATACCATGCTCTAGGAGCTTGTTTCAATCCATACAAGGCTTTCCTCAACTTGTAAACTTTGTCTTCTTGTCCTTTAACAACAAAACCTTCTGGTTGTTCTACATAGATGTCCTCATATAGGTCACCATTTAGGAAAGCTGATTTTACATCTAGATGATAGATGATCCACTTTTTCTGAGCAGCAACAGCTAGTAGCAATCTGATGGTATCCATGCGAGCAACTGGAGCAAACGTGTCAGAATAGTCCACTCCACTCACTTGAGCATATCCCTTCACAACCAACCTAGCTTTATACTTGTTCACTGTGCCATCTGGGTTCAATTTTGTCTTAAAGACCCATTTGACACCTATAATCTTCTTGTGATCAGGTTTAGACACAAGCTGCCATGTCTTGTTCTTATTGATCATGCTCAATTCTTCTTTCATAGCTGATACCCAATCAGCATTTCCTTTTGCATCCTCAACTGTTGCAGGCTCTAACAGAGCCACATTACATCTGGCATAGACCTCTGCTAGTGATCTTGTACCTCGCACTGGTAGATGATCAACCAACTCATCTTCTATCAATTCACACTCATTCTGCTCATTAGTTTCAACTTCAATGCTCCTGATTTCAGCATTTCTTTCTTCACATACTGTCTTATCCCATTTTTTATCTTCACAAAAAATCACATCTCTACTCACAATGATCTTTTGTGCATTAGGGCAGTACACTCTATAGGCTTTAGACTGAGAACTATACCCCACAAAAATACCAGCCTCACCTCTATGATCAAGTTTATCTCTACTGACTGAAGGAGTCAAGTAATAGCATAAACAACCAAAGATTTTCAGTTCACTAACCTTTGGTTTATAACCATGCCAAGCCTGAAATGATGTTTGTTTGTTGAGAGCTCTAGTTGGGAGCCTATTCAACAAGAAAACAGCAGTATTCACTGCTTCTGCCCAGAAGCTTTTGGATAAGTGTTTGCCTTGTAACATACATCTTGCCATCTCCACAATGCTTCTATTCTTACGTTCACTTACTCCATTTTGTTGAGGGGTGTAAGGAACTGTCAACTGATGCTTTATGCCTGAATCTTCACAGATAGCTTTGAATTTTTTTGAGACATACTCACCACCATTATCAGTCCTTACTGTTCTGATCTTACAATTTGTCTCATTCTCCACTTCCTGTTTGAACTTCAGAAATACTTCAGCAACTTCTGACTTCTGTTTCAGGAAGTAAACCCAACAAAACCTTGTACAATCATCGATAAATGTCACAAAGTATTTGCTTCCATTAAGAGATTCTTCAGGCATTGGTCCACAAACATCTGAGTGCACAAGTTGAAGCTTCTCCTTAGCCCTCCATGTTGCTTTCTGGAATGGCTTTCTTACTAGCTTCCCTTGCAAACATGCTTCACAATCAGACACTTCATTTCCAAACTGAGGCATGCCTTCAACTAAACTATGCCTCTGCATAAACTGCAATCCTTTGTAATGAAAATGTCCCAACCTCTTGTGCCACAGCTCCTCCTGAGACTGCACACATATCATAGCTGTGTTCTTTTCACTTGCTGGATCAAATGCAAAAGTTTTATTTTGCATAGGAACCTTGAAGAGCAGTTTTCCCTCTTCATCTGCAATAACACAACCATTCTTCTCAAATACAATCTTCATACCCTTCTCAACTAATTGTCCCACACTCAAAAGATTCTGATCTATCTTAGGAACATAATAGACATCAGACATCAACTTCACTCCTCCAGAGCCTTCAAGTAACACATTTCCTTTTCCTTCAACCTCTAGAAGATCACCATTTCCAATTCTGACTCTAGTGTTGAATGTTCTGTCAATCTCAATGAAGATTGTCTCATTTCCTGACATGTGATTAGAACAACCACTGTCTACAAGCCATCCATCACGTGAGACTTGGGACACAAAACCTGAAGCAACAAACAATTGCTCCACTTCATCTGCAACTGCTTGAGCCTCTCCATGCTGAGGGTTCTTTCCTTTGCAGATTTTTTCTATATGTCCCATCTTCCCACACTTCCTGCACTTCACATTTGGCCTTCTCCAACACTTAAAGAAGGGGTGGCCCTTCTTCCCACAGTGCTTGCAGACTTCATCACTCTTGTTTCTCTCTTGAGCAACTACACCAGAACTGGTCTGTTGAGTACCAAACTGGTTGCCTTGCTTTTTCTTCTCAGCACTTCCATATTTCACTTTAGCCAGCATTGCACCTTCAACAGAATCATCTCCTCTTCTTAGTACTCTCCTTTGCTCCTGTGCTTGAAGAGCACTTACAACTTCAGCAAACTGCATTTCTGAAATTTCTCTTGTGTTCTCAAGAGATGCTACAGTTGCTTCAAATCTTTCTGGCACAGAACATAAAAGCTTCTCAACAAGTCTTTCTTCTCCAAGATCAGTACCTAACATTGCCAATTTATTGGTTAAAACTAGCAATTTATCAGCAAAATCCTGTACTGATTCAGTTTCCTTCATTTGAATTCTTTCTAACTCCCTTTTAAGATTCAATGCTTTCATTCCCTTGATCTTCTTATTTCCCTCGTATGCTTTCTCCAGAAAATCCCAAACAGCTTTTGCAGAATTCAGATGCATAATCCTATTAAAAATAACAGGAGTAACAGCAGCATAAAGACTTGATCTTGCCTTAGCCTTTCTGGTTGTTTTCTCCTTGTGAACTTTGATCTGTTGGATAGTTGGATTTTCTCCCAGTGGTTGTATTTCATAATCATCTTCCACCGCCTCCCACAGATCAGCCCCTTCAAGGAATGCTTTCATCCTCACTTGCCAGATTTGATAATTGCTTCCATCAAGAATTGGTGGAGCAATGCTTGCCAGCCCAACAATTGGTGTTGCAGCATCCATCACCACAGCCCTTAAGATACTTAGGGCTCTGATACCAATTTGTTGTTGTTTTCACTCAATCCTCACACACTCTCCCTCACTATTCTGTAATGATTTTACAGAATTCACACACACTCAAACAGTTTTTGTTTGAAGAAAATAGAGAACAAAATTGATGCAATGAACAACACTTTTTCTGATATTCCCATTGAACATCAAGTACAACACAGAAAGTAATGACACTAATAAGTTTAACTGACTGACTCTAACTGACCACTAACATAAGAAACTGTCTAATATACCTCTGTGACAATTCATAACTGTTATCACAGAAAAAACTAAATAAATATAAATATATGTAACATAAACATAACAAATCAGGTCCTAATACATAATCTAACACGTTTTTCGCTGACTTGGTCGCAAAAGGATTACAAATTTCTTCTAGTCTGTCTTCTTGGAATCCCAAATATACGGTTACCAGGAGTTTAATATTCTGATTACATTTATTAGCCATTGAACTTATGATGATCACTGAAACACTGCCATGATACTCATAACATGTTGAGATCACGAGCTCATTGTGTTTTCATGGTTGCTGGATGAAGGAGGTTTGTGCTCGAAATCTTGTGTTCTATAATCCTTTTGATTGATTATGATATGCCTGCTATGTTGCTCAATGATCCAGTTTCTTTTTTTTTTTGAAAAAGGAAAGGATGACTATACGACTTGATAGTCATCCACTTGTATTAAGGTAAGAGTGAAAAATGTACAAGTATGTATACGAGAGCAGTGCCAAAAGCTCTTCCAAAAAAGAGTAAACATGTTACCCAAAATCTCACTCTCTAAGTAAATAAAGATTGTGATGTACAATGTTCTCAATGTAGCATCTCTCCCCTTCAAAACTCGAGCGGTTGCGTTGGAGCCAAATTGCCCATGTGGTGGCCATGCCTTTAGCCTAAACGTTTCACCACCTTCGGTTGTCCCGCCCACGAATGACTCGTAGCAAACCCCAAAAAGTGTCCACTCTCGATGTGTCGATGTCCGAGGCTCCCATATGGCGGCATATCTCCCGAGCAATGGGGCAGGTGAAGAATAGATGATCGATGTCCTCTGCTGACGTACATAGGGCGCATGTACGGTCCGCCTGTGGAGCCCATCTCGTCTTGTATGCCCTAGTTAAGAGTCTGCCCCGCCTGAACAGACAGGAGAAGATCCTGACTTTGAGAGGTGTGCGTGAGCGCCAGATGCGTAGGCAATCCACTTTGATGTCCTATGGGGTTGTGCTGTTGGGGAGTAGCTGCCTGTAAATCTCTCTCGCCGAATAATGACCCGACATCCAGTGCCAACCATCTATCTCAGAAGCTACCGGGTGAAATATCGATAACCGGTCAAGTAGGCTAAGAAACTCCTCAAAGTATTGGTCTGAAACTGTGGTGTCCATATCCCATCACCTACCATATCTGAAGCTGGCTCAATGATCCAGTTAGGCATTGCTTTATGCTTTCTTAGCTTCAAGATGCTACTTTTATGTTTTCGTCAACGGAAAAAGGAGTATGCAGTGTAAGAGTATTGCTACAACTTGTGCCTAAATCGTTTTAGCATCTCATAATGGCATGATTTATAGTTTTATCATATTTTTCGAGTAACTTGATTGTATGAGTATTAAGAAGATTCTTAGGCACAAGTTTTAGGAGGATTTAGATTTTTTTTATGCACTCATGTAAGGTATGTGTGTACTAAGCGAAATTGACTCCGGATCGTACGAGTAGATACTATTCGATTGCATGCATGGATATCATCCTTGCACTGCACCTGTTCATCTAAAAATACTTGCACCGGAGGTCTTGAGCGTTCATATAGCCTTTGGATAGTAAGGAATGAGTCAACATAAAAAAAGTGGCATGACGAGATTTAGGATGAATCAAACTCGAGATTTCGTGCTCTATCAATCAAAATTAGTTCTTCACCGAAAAAAATAGCATTCGATTAAGTGGGCAAATGAAATTGTATTTTATTATATTAAATAAAAGATTTAATGAAGGTGCTACTTATTTAAGTAAATTTATCAATTATAAGATGTTAGATATAAGGTAGATCTAATAATTTATAATAATCTTTTAAGAAATAGAAGATTTTATATTCATTATAAATTTATTATTTTATGATGGGACAAGATAAGTAGATCTTACCTAATTAAGTAAGTATCATCTCTATTATTTTTATAAATTATTAAGATAATAGCAAAATAGAAACAAATATTACTATATAGATTGTTTTTTTAACTAAATTATCAATATTTTTATTTAAATAACATCATATTTTTTTAAGTAATTTTAGTACTAAAATATATATTATATATATATACTCCAGGCCTCGTGAAAAATACAAACTGAGTTACCTGGATATTGTAGTGCGCACGCTCCACCTTGTATACCTCAAATCAACACTATCCTTTTTTACCAAAAAAAATAATATAAAAACCATCTTTCAATTTTTATTACCTTCTTAATAATTAATTAAAACATTAGAAAAATGAAATAAGTAAATATTTATTTATTATTATAAAATATTTATTAATATAATGGAAATCATTTTAATAATATTTAAACTATCTTATTCTCAATTTTATTCGTGATAACCCAAAAAATTATAAAATTAAAATATACATTCAGTTTTAGAAGATATACAAGATCATATTTCAGCGTATATACCCCCTATTTTTATTGTCCATCCAAGTGTTCAAAATTTTCCTATAAATATCTAAATATAATTACAAGTTATATATATTGAAAAGTGAAAATAAATATGTAATAAGTCCGATTGAAGTAAATATGTTATTTAGTAAGATGATAAATGTTTTTAATATAAATAAAGTTATTTTTGTATGCTCAATACACGTTGCACCTGTTGTCCCCTCATTAAAGACTTCATTTCTCATATTATATGAGACAAATAGGGTATATAGCACTTTGCACTATATTCCAAGTAGCATATCATTCTGATCATTAGTTTTAAATCAATAGTCAAGTAGCATATCATTCTGATAATTATTTTTAAATCAATAGTTAAATTTAATTATTTTCTCATTTTAATTAGATCAAATTTGATCATTGATTTGATATGAAAATTGGAGTCATAGGATGTAGTGCAAAGTGCTATGGATCCTCACACGTGCGGCCTGTATTGAGCATATAAAAGAAACTTTATTTATATTAAAACTATTTATCATATTTTTTAATAACATATTTACTTCAATCGAACTTATTACATATTTATTTTCCCCTTTCAATATATATAACAACTTGGTGCAAAGTTAAGAACATTTTCCTCTTTGTTTACTGTCAAACAATTTATTCTTTTTTTAAAAAAAATGTTTCATATTTATGTTAATTTTTAAATAACTTCTTCCGTTCCCTCGCCCTCTCTCTCTCTCTCTCTCTCTCTCTCTCTCTCTCTCTCTCTCTCTCTCTCTCTGCACAAATCAAAGAAAGAAAATAAATAACTTCTTCCCGTTCCCTCGCACATTCTCTCTCCTTCCCTCTTTCTCTTCTCTTTCCCTCCCTCTTTCTCTCTCCTCGACAATGGAACTGTAGGTAGATTAGAATTTGGCGACGGCCTATCGGCCTCGACAGCGAGATCAAAGAACAAGCATGAAAGAGAAAGAGTGCTCGCGAGGTAATCAAACTAGTAGTTTTTCTTCTTCTGTTTTAAAAGATTATGTTCATCAGTTATGTAAAATTGCGAACGTTTGGAATCGAATTTTTTTCAAGTGGAAATCCCTAATTTGGTTTCCAGTTTCCATCTTCTGCTAATTTCCGAGAAATCGTTGGTGATGATGACGAATCCCCCAACAGTTAGCAAGCAAGCAAGGAAAATGTGAGACTAGGAAAAGGGAAGGAGGCGGGATGGCTGCTGTGGAGATCAGTGTGCTGCTGGAGAAATCCAAGGAGCTCGATCAGCTTCGCAAGGACCTGGAGGAGGTCATCCAGGAGATCAACAAGATCCACAAGAAGCTCCAGTCCAGTAATTTTCCATCTCGCCGCAGAATTCTGCTGCTTCTTCCTCTGTTTTTTTTTTAGTTCCATTCTTCGTTATGATCCTATTTCAGCAGCGATAAATAGTTACGCTAGTAATAATAGTATGAATTTGGTGACTACGGTGATCACTGATCCCCCTTGTTTTGTTGTTGTATTCAAGTTTTTGTTCTTCTTGTTGTTAGCTTCTTTGTCATCTATTACTTTTTACATTATCCCTCTTGAAAAAGGAACTTTGGTCATGTTGCTGCGACTATCTGAACATTGACAATTTGTTTTAATCTGCTTGGCGTTATTAGCAAATATTTGATGTGCAAAATATAAGCTGCTGATTGAGTTATGAGTCTTTTTGTCCATTGGAGCTGATTAACTATTAGTGTTAGATGATCAGAGTCTAAGTTAACCTATTTAAAAGAATAAGAACTATACACAATCATTCTCTAACTTTTTATCTTATAGGATTTCAAATGACAATTCCTAAGAATCATGTGTATTAAATTCACTGAAACCATTTTCTCAAAAAATAAAGTATGAAACAGCAGACTCCGAAAAGAAATTAAATTCATCATTGAGTTTGTTAAATTTATGTAATCCACTTTCAAGTTCTAGTTCTTTAGGTGATCACTTTCTATAGATCCTTCGTAACAGCCTTTTACTGTTTATGTTTGTATTATGACATTTGATAATGTTCAATAATGCAATTAAGTAGTGCAATCTATGATACCCTTGGTGTGTTATTGTCTATGACTGTCCTTTGCCTAACTTTGAATTCTGCAACTTGATTTTAGTACTTCAACTGTGTTGGTGGCTCAGTTAGATACCTTATTTCTATCTGGACAGTCTGCTGCTCAAAAAAAGAAGACAGGTTCGTACACTTTTTTAGTATGATTTACTGTTTTGGTTCTGCATCTCATAGACAGGACATTGGATATGGTTGTGAATGTCTGAGTTTGACATGGGTGTCACCTTCCAGAGATTATATGTTTTATATGTAAAGTCAAGTTTCCGGCTGTCACATCACACCCATGTTTTGCCTAAATGAAGGGCCCAAATCACATAGTTTTGATTTATTTTCAATTCGGTGTTTGTACTGAATGCTTGTTGGTATATAATATGGAGCTGTTCATATAAATAGCCATCACTTTGGTTATTCTTCTTGGACATTTAGGCTTGGTTCAGTTGTACCATTTCTTTTTCACAATTTTGAATCTTAAAATGGCCTAACATTTGCTTCTAAATTCTCTGATGTGTTTGGCAATTGGCAATGCCATGGGAAAAAGCATATTTTGATGCTTTCCAAAGATATAGCCATTTATTCCCAAAATTGGTTGTATCGCACATCCATGTAAAAAAGGCATATGAAACACACCCTATGGCCCATAGACACAATCAAGTTCTTAAGCTAATTGGTATTCTACAGACTGCATTTCTGAAGTTAACTGGCTCAATTATTTTTGTGATTTATTGCAGAAGTTAGTGAGCAAAAGAAGAAACGTATGAAGTCTGAATCTGATCTTGCTCGATTTCCACCAGTTGCATCCATGAGAAGTCTACTTGAGCATGCGACTAATCTCAAAGGGGAGGAGGTAATGAATTAATTGTTTATTACATTAGAATGCAGATTTGTATATCAAACATCCTATTTTGTTCGAGAGTGGGAGATGAATTTGTAGTTTTTTTTCCTTTTTGGCAGCTGTCTCCATTTTTGCTCTTTCTTGTTTCTTTTTTCATATCACACTTGTATATTTCATAATTGTTTTTGAATATAGTGCTGATGGTTACCCGAATTTTGTAGTCATCCTTTCCACCTTCAAAGAAAAAGGAGAATGCAGAATGTTCTAACAGTTATAATAATGTCTTTCAAGTAGGGGTATCTGCTTCATGGAAAGGTTCTGCTATTTCTGCAAAAATTCTGTTTCCCATTGAATTTTGTACAAGAGTTCTATTAAAGATGAGACTGAACTCATGGTTGTGATGATGATTCAAATATATCCCATGGTGATAGAGACTTGAATCCACTTTAGGGAAAATATGCTATTAGCAAATATTATAAATCAAGTCTAGGTTTCAAAGAAACCATACAAGAGTATTTATAGGGCCCTAAACACCCCATATATCAAAAAATATGGAAACCTAACTAAAAGGAAATATAATAAAAGGTAACCTAATATAAGGAAAACTCCTAATAAAAGGAAAACTAATCAAAAGACCTAGCTAAAGGGCTCATGCTAAAGGCCCATAACTAAATACTAATGACCATAGGGCATAAGGCCCTTATATTATTCTTGTTCTACATCAATTCTCCCCGACTAAGAAAAACTCGACTCCGACGAGTTGCAAGGCGATAGAGATGATGGAGAACAACATCAAGATGACGAAAATCAGCTGCAGAAATCCAAACAATTGCATATGGTGGACGATCAACCCAACGAACGTAGAGACACTGACGATGTTGAGGTGAGAACTTCGGAATCTCTTGAATCAACGGACCAACACAACAATTGTTATCATTAAAAACAACTGTAGACAAGAGAGGAAGCTCAAAGGGATCACAATATGGGTGAAAATCTTCAACATTGAACACTGAGCTTATGTCATAATCAGGTGGCAAATCGAGTACATAAGTATTGGGTTCCTGTATACAAAAAATATGCAAAGTAGTGGTGGTTCGCTCATAAAACTCATTGAAAGTAATTGGAGGATAAAGTTCAGGATGCATACGAACCATCACATATGCATTCAAAGGCATGCCAACAAATTTGTTATGCTCATCAAAAGAAAGTTTATAGCCATTATCAGAAAATGTTAATTGTTCATGAATCTCCTTTTGAATATTAGAAATATGTGGAGCAGAAGAATGAGCAATCTCAGAAAGGTCATCAATTAGTGCAATAGGATCATCATAAGTGCAAATTTGAGAACTAGATGGATTATGTATATCATGATGATGAGGATAAATAGGCAGAGGCACATCAATGTTCAAAAGTTCTAACAACGGATCAACCTCCTCCAGTTCATCATTTGATTCTAAAAGAGAAAGATCATTGAGATCCAAAACTAAAGACTTAAAATGAGAAGTATCAAAAGAATCTGAAAGTATAGGCTCAATGGAAGGAGTCTCAGCAGAAGTTGACTTGGCAAGGCAAAAGGCTAGAGGATCAAAATGATCATTGAAAGATGGCTCATAGAAGTCTGCCAAATGAAAGGCATCGTCATATGAGGAATCAGGTGAAGCCTGCGAAAGAGGACCAGTTGTCTCTGAGTCGACGATAGGACATTGGGGAACAACTTTCAAACTAGACCGTGGTAGAGTAACAAAAGGAAAATGATCCGACGTCACATGTGAAATTGAAGAGTTAGGCAAAACACAACTAGAATGACTATTTAGGTATGACTCAATATGAAGAGCATCATAATAGGCATCATCTAAGAATTCATATTCACGATGTCGCATTTCACGTCTAATTTCTGAGCGAAGGGAATTAATAAAACGTGAAACAACAACCCATTCAAGATGTTTTTGGTGACAATGCTTTCGAGCCTTTTTAAAAATTTTCATGTATTCTCGAATGGTTAAAGAATCTTGTTGTAAATTCAACCAATCATCATGTGATCGAATACGAGCATATTGTTTTTTGAGGATATGTTTCATTTCAGACCACAAACAAATAGGAGGAAAGCCTTGGTGTTTCCTGTCGCGTTGAACATTGCGCCAATAATGTTTTGCAGAACCTTCAAGTTTCATTTTGGCGAGATGAATACAATGTTCATCGGACATATCATACTGATCAAAAGAAACTTCTAATTTATTTAGCCAATTAAGGAACATCGTCGGTCCAAGTGTTCCATCAAAGGATGATGCCTCCAATATTTCACGAGGAACATCAACATGTGGTCGGTGATGATCACGAAAAGAAGAACCATGTTGAGGAGGGTCATGTGGAGGATCATAAAATGATGTTTTAGTATCATTGGTATTGTTGAACAAATGACGTTTTTGTGTGAAGACGTTTATTTTGCGCCCAAGGATATCAACTTGATGGGCTAGATTTTGAATGGTCTCAAAGGTATCGGAAAGAAGTGAATTAAAAGGGGTTTGACAACTAGTATCAAGTTGATAATTATGACTATCATGAGAACCAGGACTATTGCTCGACATATTTAATATCAAAATGAGAGATTCAAAAAGTTAACACGAACTAATAATAAAATATGCACTAAATATGATGAGCAAGCAAAATTAGATGCAATTTAATGCAATGTGGTAATACGTATTCGAGAACAGTGAAGTGAAACTCACAGGAAAAAAAAGGCTCAATAATATGTGGAGTTAACGCACAATCCTATGAACCCGTTACTAGTGTACTAAAAGTGTCACGATATGGCAAGCAAAGTGAACAATGAGGAAAGAAGTTACCCAATTCTCAAGATCCGTATAAAGGCAGTCAAGGTTGTTGCAGTTCGGCAGCTCGTTTGATGCGATGATGTTGAGGAACAGGGCAGCAGCAGTAGCTGGAACGAGGGAGGTTCTGGCGGTTGCAGCAGGTAACTCTCCGAGCAATAGAGTGTGTCGTGGTTGCAGGGGCAGCAATAACAGCTGGTGGCGAAGTCTGCAGTAGAGAGCTGACTGCGGCAGTAGTACCAGGCGTTGATGGTGGCAAACGAGTTGCGGAGAGGATGGAATTCGTGTGGTGAAGCAGCAGCAACAAGACAAGGCAGCAGCGTGGGAGGCGGGTCAGCGACAGCGGATGTATCTCAGCACCGACGGCAGCAGACACCGGGTCAAGGCAGCACGCAGCCGCAACACGACGAGACGATAGCAGCAACAGCAGCGGTAGCACGTAGAGACTGCAGCAGCAGCACGCAAAGATGATAGCAGCAACAGCAACAACACGTGGCAACAGCAGCAGCACTAGGGCACTGCTCAGCAGCGGAAGCAGCAGTAGGTCAGGGTGGCAGCGCAGCAACAGCAGGAGGCAGTGAGCAGATCAGCGGAGGCTGCAGGAGATCATCAGCAGTGGCAGCAGGTTGGGACAACAGTAGGACAGTTGGCTGTTGTCGCAGGACCAGGGCGAGGCTTCTCTCAAGGCCAAGGGCAGCTAGGGTTTGAAGGGAAGCTAGGGTTTGCAGCAGTATCACACAGCTATGGCGGCAGCAACGAGGGCGCAAGGGAGAGGTGCGAGCGGTGGAGGTGGTGCCGTGTCTGAGCGGAGTTGTTGGTGGCGCTTGGATGTAGGGGCCACAGGGAAGATGTATGACTGTGTGGCAGCGTCGAGGGCTGATGCAGCAGCCAGCACAATCAGAGTTGCAGGGGCAGCGAGATGATGATGTTGTGGCTGCCGAGAGCGACAACAACAGGTGAGGCAGGAGGCAGCGATGGTGGCAGCAGCAATCGCAGCAGTTCAAGGCATCAGCAGCAGCGGTGGCAACTGCAGCAGTTCAAGGCATCAGCAGCAGCGGTGGCAACTGCAGCAGTTCAAGGCAGCGGCGACAGCGACAAGGGGCAGCACACCTGAAGGTGGCTGCCCACAAGGGAGGCAACCTCGAAAGTGTCGACAGGAATTGTCAAAGATGTAACAGTCGTTGAAGAGGGGATGAACAGGAGCGTTACTGTAGCACGTACTGTAGTGCGTGCACTGTAGCAGAGGTACTGTAGCGCGTGCACTGTAGCGCCGAGGGTGATTAGGGTTTGGAGAGGCTGATGGAAAATTAGGGTTGGAGAGGCTAACAGGATCTCAATTGTGTGATGATGATCAAACGATTAATTTGCTCTGGTACCAATTGATAGAGACTTGAATCCACTTTAGGGAAAATATGCTATTAGCAAATATTATAAATCAAGTCTAGGTTTCAAAGAAACCATACAAGAGTATTTATAGGGTTCTAAACACCCCATATATCAAAAAATATGGAAACCTAACTAAAAGGAAATATAATAAAAGGTAACGTAATATAAGGAAAACTCCTAATAAAAGGAAAACTAATCAAAAGACCTAGCTAAAGGGCTCATGCTAAAGGCCCATAACTAAATACTAATGACCATAGGGCATAAGGCCCTTATATTATTCGTGTTCTACATCACATGGTCTTCCATTTATAAATTAAAAAAAAAAGTTAATCAAACTGTGGTCTTTTGGTAGTCGCATTTCTTTTTTGAAGGGAGGAGGATGATTACTAACCTTGGTAATCATTCAGATTTGTTATAGAAATAGGTGTAGATTACATTGATGTTATAAACGCAATCCCCACTCCCTATACAAGGCTTTGACATGGGTAACAACATTGGTGACATATCACCTTCCCCCCACCCCCAAAAAGATACTACTGATAATAATAATATAAAGAAGAGCACAAGAGAAAATGTTTTGGGGTTTCACAATCATTGGCAATAGAAAGTATAAAGTTAAAGGAGGTTTGCAGAGAATTTTACTGTCTTTTGGAAACTTCTTTGGCAGGTTGTCTAGCGATGCCCTTGCAACTTCCCTCGTATGAAAAACAACATCATTGCAACTTTCATATCGCTATGTAGGTCTCTTGGAGTCTACTTTCTATAACTAATCGAGCTTGAGCACTAGGACTGATGTAGGTTGGTAGGTCTCATGTTCGAATTGAGAGATAGGTTAATGAACGCGGATCACCATATCCATACCTTACCCATAATCTACTTATTTGTTCAGTTGTTCAAACTATATATCAGATCTAACCGTTTAACATATAGGGTACATGGTGTACCAGCTCATATATATATATATATATATATATATATATATATACATACATACGTACATACATACATACATACATACCTAATGTATTATGTATGTATGTACGTACGTATGTGCATGCATGCATATTATGGATACCTATTAATACAACATATAATTGCACATGGCATGTCGATGACATTAATTATCCATGGGCGTTAACGATATGATCTCAGAAAACTTCACATGGCTTATCAGGCGCAGCAGAGTCTGGCAGTTGGGTTGAACACATGATATGTCTCTATGGGACAAGTGAAGATGACATCAGACACCTGTTCTTCGATTTTTACGTTAAACAAGAGCTTTGCGAAAGGATAGGTGCGGTGGACCTAGGCACACACTCATTGTAGTCATTTTGTCAAATCTTATGCATCAGTGGAACACACTGTAGCCCTCGATCGGCAGTCTTTTGGGTTACTTGGATTCAGTGAAACAATACCAGCTTCTGGTGGGAGAGATTTTATGTACAAAATATTGTACATCATATAAGATTCTTGTCTAGAGGGCAGGATGAAGTTATATCTCCAACCTCTGAGACCTGTGTAAATCACTTTTTGGCTTACATGTGTTAATCAAGTCGTTCAACATTTGAGATTAGATCTAACATAAGTAGATAGTTTTTCCATCCTAAAATCAAAACTAACCTCTTTACCGTCAACTACTTACATCAGATCTAATCTCAAACTTTGGATGCTTGATTGATACATGTAAGTCAAAAAGTGATCTACACCCACACCCACCCCCCATACACACGAATATGATATGTAGACATTTATGGATGAGTAACTTCTCCTAGTCATCCTTTCCTTTTACACTTAAAAGTTATCATATGCAAGTACAACAAATGGGTAAAGTACGGATAGCCAAAGCATTATCCTACACACATATTCAGGTATGGTATAGCAAATATCATACACTATAAATATTCACTTTAAATAATTTGGGGCTACCGCTACGTTACCCATTAAACAGTTGTATTAGTGTTGGCTTTGGGGAAATTTCCACAGGTAAGGTAGAGATCACGAACACTAGCTCACACGTCTTGCAGTTCCCTTTTGCTTATTGTGTTGCCTATTCCAGAATTGACTGTTAGACAAGTTTCAACAACTGAGAAACTATTTTTCCTTTTACTTTTTTGGGGAGTTGAAAATTATGGAAACAAACAAATATAATGACATGTCACAATCATTATTGTCAGAACCGGACCGAACCGGCCGGTTCGACCGGTTCAACCGTCGACCGGGGTCTAGTCTGGTCCTGGTTCGACGGAAAAACCGGGTACCGAGTTGGACTGGTCAAAACCGGTCAAGAACCGGAAAAATAAGGGTCGAACCGATTGAACCGGCCATTTCTAATGAACCGGCCGGTTCAAAAAAAAACAAAAAGGAAAAGAAAAAATGGGCTGAAAAGAGGGAAGTAGGCTTTAAGGATAAATGGACCATGCAAAAATTATAGTTTAAGCCTTTTTAAATCAGTTTTCATTTCTTTTTCTTTTTCTTTTTAATTATAAAAGAATTTCTTTAATTGATATTTGTATTTGAATAGATAATTATTTAAGATATATTTTTATTAATAATTTTTGTATCAAATAAAATGTTAATTGATAATAACTTTTGAAGATATTTGCATATTTAATCATTTATTTATCTAAATTATAAATCGTATTTTAATTTAATATTTTTTAATAGTATCCGGTTCGACCATCCGGTTTAATCGGTTCGACCGGTTAAACCTAACCCGAAAGCTCGTCCGGNTACCTAATGTATTATGTATGTATGTACGTACGTATGTGCATGCATGCATATTATGGATACCTATTAATACAACATATAATTGCACATGGCATGTCGATGACATTAATTATCCATGGGCGTTAACGATATGATCTCAGAAAACTTCACATGGCTTATCAGGCGCAGCAGAGTCTGGCAGTTGGGTTGAACACATGATATGTCTCTATGGGACAAGTGAAGATGACATCAGACACCTGTTCTTCGATTTTTACGTTAAACAAGAGCTTTGCGAAAGGATAGGTGCGGTGGACCTAGGCACACACTCATTGTAGTCATTTTGTCAAATCTTATGCATCAGTGGAACACACTGTAGCCCTCGATCGGCAGTCTTTTGGGTTACTTGGATTCAGTGAAACAATACCAGCTTCTGGTGGGAGAGATTTTATGTACAAAATATTGTACATCATATAAGATTCTTGTCTAGAGGGCAGGATGAAGTTATATCTCCAACCTCTGAGACCTGTGTAAATCACTTTTTGGCTTACATGTGTTAATCAAGTCGTTCAACATTTGAGATTAGATCTAACATAAGTAGATAGTTTTTCCATCCTAAAATCAAAACTAACCTCTTTACCGTCAACTACTTACATCAGATCTAATCTCAAACTTTGGATGCTTGATTGATACATGTAAGTCAAAAAGTGATCTACACCCACACCCACCCCCCATACACACGAATATGATATGTAGACATTTATGGATGAGTAACTTCTCCTAGTCATCCTTTCCTTTTACACTTAAAAGTTATCATATGCAAGTACAACAAATGGGTAAAGTACGGATAGCCAAAGCATTATCCTACACACATATTCAGGTATGGTATAGCAAATATCATACACTATAAATATTCACTTTAAATAATTTGGGGCTACCGCTACGTTACCCATTAAACAGTTGTATTAGTGTTGGCTTTGGGGAAATTTCCACAGGTAAGGTAGAGATCACGAACACTAGCTCACACGTCTTGCAGTTCCCTTTTGCTTATTGTGTTGCCTATTCCAGAATTGACTGTTAGACAAGTTTCAACAACTGAGAAACTATTTTTCCTTTTACTTTTTTGGGGAGTTGAAAATTATGGAAACAAACAAATATAATGACATGTCACAATCATTATTGTCAGAACCGGACCGAACCGGCCGGTTCGACCGGTTCAACCGTCGACCGGGGTCTAGTCTGGTCCTGGTTCGACGGAAAAACCGGGTACCGAGTTGGACTGGTCAAAACCGGTCAAGAACCGGAAAAATAAGGGTCGAACCGATTGAACCGGCCATTTCTAATGAACCGGCCGGTTCAAAAAAAAACAAAAAGGAAAAGAAAAAATGGGCTGAAAAGAGGGAAGTAGGCTTTAAGGATAAATGGACCATGCAAAAATTATAGTTTAAGCCTTTTTAAATCAGTTTTCATTTCTTTTTCTTTTTCTTTTTAATTATAAAAGAATTTCTTTAATTGATATTTGTATTTGAATAGATAATTATTTAAGATATATTTTTATTAATAATTTTTGTATCAAATAAAATGTTAATTGATAATAACTTTTGAAGATATTTGCATATTTAATCATTTATTTATCTAAATTATAAATCGTATTTTAATTTAATATTTTTTAATAGTATCCGGTTCGACCATCCGGTTTAATCGGTTCGACCGGTTAAACCTAACCCGAAAGCTCGTCCGGGTCGATGTCCGGTTCGGTTCTGACAACATTGGTCACAATATTGCACCATGTTGATAGGTGAACCCAACTGAAATTGAATTATCACATGTCATGTCAATAGGTCCAATAATTGAGATAATAATAAAAACCACTTACATCCTTTCAAACATTAAAATTACTCTTTCTGTATATCCAGCTTTATCAGTCGAAACAAACTGGTTTAAAACTCTATTTATAGTAACTCAAGCTCCATGTATTTCTTAGTTGTATGGACCTACATGGAGCTCCCCCTCCCTCTACCCAAATGCACAACAGAAATTTGAAGAGGGCTACAGAAATCTTTCGATGCTTTCCAAAGTAGGAGAGAAAATAAACTCTAGAATTATTATGCCATTTTGAAGTATGCAAATTGAAATTTTGAAATAACAACATAATAAGTAATTGTCAAAGCTCTTGAAGTCAAGGTTTTCAAACTCGAGAGTTTACGTAGACTCGTTTTACGTCCGGTAAACTCGAGTCATAAACTCGAGACGTAAACTCGTAGTTTCTATGTACAAGCTTATAAATAAAAAAATATTATATCCTAAAGTCTTTTAATTATAAATATTTGTATGTAGGTATAAATAGTTTATACTTTATATTTTTACACCTCATATATATAAAATAAATCTCCTAATGTATAATTCCACGACTTCTTTTCAGTTATGTCCTCAAACACTAGTTAAATTCATAAATAATAAAATTGCCGAGTCTACATGTGAAATCGGCCGAGTCTACCCGATTCTATCCGATTCTACCGAGTTTACTCCGAGTCTACCCGAGTTTACTACCTAATCCGATTTTGAGTCGAGTTCACTCGGTTTTACACTCTAGAGTCTTAAACTCGTACGATTCTACGAGTTAGAATCGCGATTTTGAAAACCTTGCTTGAAGTTCCAATTTAATTTTTTTTAGTTGCATCTAATGTTTCAATTGTAACCATATGTTCGATCCGGAATCCCATATCTCTAAGGTGATGGTGCTGTTACATTTTCATCATTGATCGGACATGATTTGACAACGAAATGTGTACTCAAGTTGAGTTCTGTCCATTTTGTGTACTCTATTCCAGGTTGCAGCTAGGGTTGACTCAGAAGATGCTGATAAGGATAACTGGATTGTTGTGAAGGTTTTACATTTTGACAAGGATAGTAAGGAGTAAGATCCTGAATGATTTTACCTTTTCAATATTTTTCTTGAGATCGAGATCGGAGATCTTGCACTACATTGCGGTCCTGCAAGCAAACTTCACAACCATGATTTAAATTGCCAATGTAGATCTCTTACCTCATTTGCATCTTAATCTCTTTCCATCCATGCTCATATGAACACTTTTTATGGATAATTTATGGGTTGGGAGAATAGTAGGCTTCACAATCTAGCAGTATGGAAGCTCTCTTCTTTTTCCTATAAAGTTCCATAAGTTTTTTCTTGAATGTAATATATTTTGGTCCGTTAAGCTTATTTTGTTATAAATTTGTTACTTGCAAGTTCTGGATCATAAAGTGGAAACGAAAAGACTGTTATAGATTAGTTCTTTCATCTGTATTTTGGTTGAGTAGAGTGTAATTGAACAATGAAAACATATTTCAAAAAATCCATTATGAAATTAGACACTTTTTTATATCGTCATTATTTGTTAAATAGCATGAGCTTCAATGATTTGGACCTCAAAATAAAAAAAAATCCTTACAGGGGCGGATTACGGGTTACCGTAACAATTGTTTTGCCTTTTCTTTTGCTTTCTTTTTTACTTTTACAATGTTGTATTTAATAATGTTAATTGTGTAGTTATCTAATATATTTTTAGAAATACATTTATATTTGAAAATCTTGTCTTTGGATTGGCCTTTCAAAAATACATATTTAGGTTTCCAAAATATATGTTTTCAGTGTGATTACTAATCCAGTTGTTTTGGCAATAACATTATAAAATCTTGCTTAAGACTGGTGAGAATCTACTATAATTCTAGCATATTCGTAATTCATTATTTTATCTTGATGAACTGTGCAGATTTGACGTATTTGATGAGGAACCTGGTGACGATGAAGAAACTGCACAACGGTAGTCCAAGATTTTACTTTTTTGCTTGTTAAATTAGATGTATTACCAACAGTCCTAAAAGCTTAAGCCGATAGAAAGAGCAACATCTTTATATTTATATTCTTAACAGTGCTACCAACAACAGATTCTGTTTTCTGACATTAGTATTCTGCTTTGCTGATTATCTTATACCTAAAACAATTATACTGTTAAAGACAGACTTAAATCATACACCATAGAAACATCAAAGTTTGACATAAGTTTATTACCAAAATGCCACCAAACATCTTATGGTCCATACCTCCAATTTAGTTTAGTTTTCTTTGTTGCCTCAATATGGCTATATACATATTGTGATATCATGTTAGAGGCAAGAAACCAGTTTGCATGCAATTGCACGTTATCTCATCTACAATCTTTTTTTGATGGGCATCTCATCTACAATCTTAAGCTCCGCTTTAGCTCTTGGATCATTTCTCTAAATCAGTTGTCAGAGAAAATATAAAAGGAAATTAAAACATGGCCAGGAAACCACTTTCTGGACAAGCATGTAACTGCGTGAGACAATACAACATTATGTCGTCTCCAATGTTGGGCTTCAATATTGGTGTATCATTTCACTTTTATTAGGTTCTTGAATATTTTTTCTAAATCAGTTTAGTCAGAGCAAATATAAGATAAAATGAAAACATAACTAAAGAACAAACAACTCAAGCAAGAGGATGTTTTTTTCTTTATGTGGGTGAAAAGGATGACCAACCAGAGGGTACCACAGCTTTTCACTAATTGCATTTTCTTACCGTTCAAGCTGGATTATGTTTGTAAACATTCCTTTCCATACATAGAGCCAAGCTAACATGTTCTTCATGTCATCCCTTTGAGATACCTCTGATTATTATTAAAGGCATCGCAATTCTCCTCTAGATATAAAAAATATCAACCGATTGTTCCGACTCATGTCGGCGCTGCTACACAAATTGGTATACACAAGTTTTCTTTCCATACAGGCATAAAAGGATCTTATATCTTGAGTTTCTCCTCCTTGCTTCTTGATCTTTAGTTCTGGTTCGACAATGTATGCGGATGACTAGATAATTCCTAGTCATCCTTTTACCCTTTGGAAATATATTTGGTTCTTGCCATTTTAGATGTGTGCATCAAGAAAATATCCTATGTGATTTTGACGAGAATAAAATTAAATGGTTACTCTACATGCATCGAAATGTCATTCCTCAAATTACTGCTCTATGAGTTTTTGCTGTATCAACTGCCATGTTCATGCCATTTATGTTCAAAGTATTACTCTAAATAATTATGTTGCCTTAATATATATACATTTGTTCCTGTGTAAATTAATATGCATGCATTCATTCAAAGTCAATTGAGAGATTAACCTGTTTTGCAATTTCCTTTGTGAAAATTGAATTACAGTGGTAATCGATAAATTGTGTTAGGTATGATGACATGAGATAGTTGTGGTAAACTTGATAAAAATCATTCAGGCTTTGAAGTTTTTATTGTGATCTTTTAGTCAATGTGTGTTGTGTCTCTTTCTTCTCCTGATTCTTTTTCTCTTCAATGCTTTCAGAAAATACAAGCTCCCTATGCAACGGATTATTCCTTTCCCTAAGAAGAATGATCCTTCTAGTGCCCCAGATTTTCCTCCAGGCAGACCTGTATTGGCTGTTTATCCAGGAACAACTGCATTGTATAAATCAACTGTTGTTAATACTCACAAGGTAACTTTAACTTACTTTCAGATCGCGCATAATCCAATTTCTTATTTTCTAACTGAAATACTCTGTTTTTATCTAATGTTGGTTTCCTCTTATATTTTTTACTTCACAACTATTCGTTTTCTTTAATTTATAGTTCAAAACTGAAAATCTTCATCAATCACCTGCATTTTGGTCATTTTTGTCTTGCATCTTATGGTTCATTGGCTTTTATAGTTTTCAAAATTTTCTTTCTGTCGGCTTGTTTGATATTTATTCATATAAATCATGTTGCTGGAAGGTCATGATATTCTAGTTTTGTTTATTGTTTATCTTTGCCTTTTGCTTACCTCTATTGTATTGCATCCTTATACAAGTGATGTGAAGCTTTGGAGAAATGGTTTAATTCTATATAGCTTCTCAACTTTTCTTCTGTTATCATCAAAAACTAAATCACTTAGAGGGCCAGTGGCTTGTTATGACTGTTGTAGTCCCAAAAAGTCATGGGAGGGTATGATTTTAGTATAAAAGAAGGAAGATATTGTTTTTCTTTCCTAATTCCATCCGCCCCATCTCCGGAGTGAAAAGCAGGATATGGTATTTAAGCGAATACCAAGAAAGAAATAAAATAGGAAGATATATTGAGAAGGTCAGTGTAGTCATGAAATAGTTTGATCTCTCTTGACATATGTAGTTTTAAGATCCTACATACGTAATTCATCTCTTGTAATCATAATCTTATTTGACTAAATTACTACAATGTTCATTAGCTTTTGGGAAATTTTATAATGTTTTCTTTTTTAAAGGAAGATTATAATGTTGTTTTGTTGATTGCTAAGAAGATGACAGTTCAGTTGAAGGTTGAATCTGGAAAAAGAGATAACATGAGTTGCTGATTTACAGTTTGCTGTTGCCTTTTACCTGTAGTTCATTAATAGTTGCAAAGTTTAACTCTTTTACCCTTTATCATATTCAGTTTTCTTTGTAATGCATTAATCATCTATGTTTTCTGACATCCACTAAATTGCTCTATGTTTCCATTTATACATTGTGACTTTCTTATCTTTTTGGCTAAATCATAGATTATTTTGTTATTCATCTAGTTTCTTTGATTAATCATGTTTTACTGACTTATTTCTCTGCTCGTGTTTCTTCCTGGCTGCAAAAACTTCAGAAAAAATCTGATGAGTAAGTTGTTTATCTATATACCATTATGCCCAGACTTTCCAGTTTGTTGTATGCTGTAACTTCAACAGATTAACTTAGTAGAATCATTGAAATCTGTGAACTGTAGACTGTAGCCGCTGCCATGAAAGTAATATAGAAATGGCATACTTACTAAAGAGCTCTTAGTAGTTTTTTTTTTTTTTTTGTACATACAAGCGTCAAATTTGCTTCTAGCTTTCTTTAATCCATTTATTTTCATTTTTTTTATCTCTTCGCTTTATTCTCCACCTATCAGGTCCTAATACCATGTTATCCTCCTCGTACAGAAGCCATATGCAATCACATATGCCTATAACATCTAAAAAATTACATATAAAATATAACTGAAAGTTAAATTGTTCTAAAATTTGCAGCTTCATTCTAGTTATAGGCAGTCATTAGAAAAGATCACAAAAAATTTTCATATCTTGCAAAGCTGGATCCAAATCTATCATTGGTTCAATGATTCTTGAAAATCACTATGTTCGGACTTGTATGTTTATAGATCATCGTCAGAATTGATCTTTCTATTAGTTGGCATATGGGTATTAATGACTATACCTGGTTTTGCCTTCCCCAGCTACATTCTTGAGTTTGATGATGACGAAGAAGATATTTACCTCAAAGAAATGTACCGTTCTACAGGGTGGTTCCACTTCCTGAAAGACATCGTCAATGAATAAGACCATCCAGGTTTTTACCATCATTTCGACCACCCGAATATGTTTTCGCCCTTAGGTTCCTTGTTTAGCATCATCTAATAATATGTAGTATAATTATACTTTTTTTATGCTGCGTCATGAACTTTTTTTGGCATGTCATAAATGTTAGCATAGTATGAGCATCAGTTTTAGATAAAATGCTTCGGGTTATTGTAAAATGGCATGTTTGTGACTGGAATTGATGGGTGTAAATAGCTACGTGGTTGAAGTAGGCGAGTTGTCACAACTGAACTTTCTTGCAAACTGAAGCCATCCTTTACATCTTGAAAGTAAGATTGGTAAAAGAAACAACCACAACTTGGTTCCTGCGATACATTTTGTGAAGGCAATGGTATCAAATGCATAACAATACACAAGTGAGCAAGGGGTCAATTCTCTGGGGGACAATGCTATGCGTCATAATTCATATCTTGAGTTGGATCGTCAACTTCATAGTTGCTGATCACTAGAGCTGTATGAGATGATTGTTGCGTGGGTTGATTTGCTGAAGTTTGGCGTAAAGCACTAACCACAATTTCAACTGTGAAGCAATTCCATGTTCCAAACAACACAAAAGTGTTATTAGATTCCGAAAGAAGAATCAAA
Organism: Pontederia paniculata; assembly: GCA_001647135.1. NCBI lineage: Eukaryota > Viridiplantae > Streptophyta > Magnoliopsida > Commelinales > Pontederiaceae > Pontederia > Pontederia paniculata. The sequence goes on along the minus strand of LTAE01000220.1, from coordinate 170,802 downwards.
TCAAATTCCGAAAGTGTTATTATTTTAAGGATGGCTTTAAACACGTCACCCTTGAAACTGTGAAAATGAACTTTGGGAATCACTCATGTATATGTGGGTCTAAGTGCAAACCTTACCAAAGTGATTATAAAGTCAAAAATTGAAAATCGCACAGGATTTATACTTAATTTCTTAAAATGAATCAGTTGAATTTTTTTTGAACTTTTCTTCAAATTATAATGGTTGATAAAATCATTGGTTTTCAAATTTTAAATCAATCTTTCTCGGTGTCAAGTTGGAAGCAAAAATGTTAAACTAGTTCAACTAGAAACAACTATCTAAAAAATATACTTTGGGGGTGGGTTTGGGGATGGGCAAGTTGAGCGACATTTCTTTTATATATATATTTTAGTGCTCATTTTCTGGACCGCATTTTTTTACCTATAAATATATTTTTTTTAAAATCATTGAAATTCTTAAGGGTGAAAGTGATAACTAATATGGGTCATATAGTCTTTAACGTATAAAAAATTTCTTTATTTTTTTCGCTGATATCTTTATAAAAAAATTATCAATTTTTTCGGTTTTTTTTGAAGCCATATATTTTTATAGTTGTATATTTATGATAATATTAAGAGGACTTTTGTTATGAAAATTAACATAAACGTTTTATATTCATACTATTATCTATAGCTTATATATTTTAATATTTGTTCATAAAGCTTTTATATTTATTTAGTAAATTTTATATATGTTTGAATGTTTTTTTACAAATTTGAAAACTGCCTAGATTTTTTACTTTGAAAATAATTAAAAAATTTACATCAATTTTATAGTTTTTTTTATAAAATTTTTCGCACCACTAAAAATCCACTTCCAATAACCCGGGTTAATATGAAAGTGACCCAAGGAATCTCCAACACAATCTCCCATTAACCCTCCTGTGAGTGAGGAAGCCACAAATCATCCGTGGAGCCACGGATCGGCCAAGCTTCCAAACCCTCAGCCACCAACGCCAAAACCCCCCTCCATCACCACCCCCTTATCACATCAATAATTCTTCTTCTTCTTCTTATTCTTCTTCTATCGAATTTTTCTTACATTTATTTTTCTTATTTTCCTTTATTTTTTTTTATTTTAGGGGTTGTACAGATATATTACAATATTATACGAGAGGTCGCCCTTCATCTCCCACATAGAGATAACAACTGATAAGAAACTACTACTCCTCTCCAAACTCTCAACCCTTCCATTTGAGCTCTCCACCTCCTCCTCCTCCTCCTCCTCCTCCTNTTCATACGGCAAGACCACCCTCACCGCCGCCCTCACCATGGCCCTCGCCGCCGTCGGAGGCTCCGCGCCCAAGAAGTACGACGAAATCGACGCCGCCCCGGAGGAGCGCGCCCGTGGCATCACCATCAACACCGCCACCGTCGAGTACGAGACCCAGAACCGGCACTACGCCCACGTCGACTGTCCCGGACACGCCGACTACGTCAAGAACATGATCACCGGCGCCGCCCAGATGGACGGCGCCATCCTCGTCGTATCGGGCGCCGACGGCCCTATGCCCCAGACCAAGGAGCACATCCTTCTCGCCAAGCAGGTCGGCGTCCCCAACATGGTCGTCTTCCTCAACAAGCAGGATCAGGTCGACGACGAGGAGCTCCTCCAGCTTGTCGAACTCGAGGTCCGTGACCTCCTTTCCTCCTACGAATTCCCCGGAGATGATATCCCCATCATTTCCGGTTCCGCCCTCCTCGCCCTCGAGGCCCTCATGGCCAACCCCGCCATCAAGCGCGGTGAAAACTCTTGGGTCGACAAGATCTTCGAGCTCATGGATTCCGTCGACAGCTACATCCCCATTCCCCAGCGCCAGACCGACCTCCCATTCCTCCTCGCCGTCGAGGACGTCTTCTCCATCACTGGACGTGGCACCGTCGCCACTGGCAGGATTGAGCGTGGCACCGTCAAGATCGGAGATACGATAGAACTCGTCGGCCTGCGGGAGACGCGTACCACCACGGTCACCGGCGTGGAGATGTTCCAGAAGACCATGGACGATGCCATGGCCGGCGATAATGTCGGACTTCTTCTTCGTGGTATCCAGAAGGTGGATATCCAGCGAGGCATGGTGCTCGCCAAGCCTGGCACCATCACTCCCCACACCAAGTTCTCGGCCATCGTCTATGTCCTCAAGAAGGAGGAGGGCGGGAGGCACTCGCCCTTCTTTGCTGGGTACAGGCCCCAATTCTACATGAGGACCACGGATGTCACTGGCAAGGTTACATCTATCATGAACGACAAGGATGAGGAATCGAAGATGGTGATGCCCGGGGATCGCGTCAAGATGGTCGTGGAGCTCATTATGCCTGTTGCTTGCGAACAGGGTATGCGATTCGCCATCCGGGAGGGAGGCAAGACAGTGGGCGCCGGAGTCATCCAATCCATCATCGAGTAATTTTGATAAGCAAGTAAAGAACATTTTTTTTAAGGCTTTGCAATATATGTTTCATTACATATAGGGAGACGACCTACCTTTCAGATTGTAGATCAAAGATAATTTGTGCTGTGAATTTAAGCCCAAGGATTCAGAACTATTGATCCTTACTTATTTCGAGTTTTAGTTCTTTGTTTTTTTTTTCTTTTTTATTTCCTCTCCTTAGTAGTAATCTATGTTGTGCTTAATGGCTCTTCTGCAATCTTGAAGCAAGATTCATGTGATTTCATTTCAATTTTGCCTTGTTAAACTATACTGTCCTCTCTGTTGTTCTTTTTTTTTCTTTGTCTGTTCCAACATGTATTTTAACATCTCATGTTGTTAAATTATTTCTTTCTCATTATAAATCATGCTTCAGTTGGTTTTGTTTATTTACTTAGATCATTCTGATACTTGATGTGTGATGTTAGTCAGTAGTATAGTATGAGACCTCCCCATACAAAAAGCTGTCAACTGACTAATCATGGGATAAAACTGCAGGCAAGCTATTTGCTGAAAATTGATCTGTTTGATACTCTTGCTTGCTGATTAGTGTAATACTTGTTCTGGTCATAAAAAGAGAAAAAAAAAAGGTGGTAAGAAACATGAATAGAGGGTATATTGATTTGTAATTGTGCTCAATCATGTCAACCGATATGTGCTCATATGGGACTCCGTTGATGTTACTCTCAGCTCTTGAAAGTAGTTTCCATATCATTCTGTTCAGAAATTGCAGGAAGCTCTTATGTTTCATAATTCTTATGGTGTGAATAACAGTTAGTTATATTGGTAAAGCCACAATGGTGACTAATCAACACTTGGTTCAATTAATAGCGGGTTGAAATGTGGTAAGAGGGGGTCAGAAGATTCAACCTCAGAAGCTTAATGGTTGGGAAAGATTTGCGTGTAACACTCCTGCTTCGAATTGGATAACTTAGTCCAGTGGGCTTCTGAACAGTAGGATTAACATTAAAAAAATACACACAATGGTTGATCGTGAAGTGCAATGCTAAACTTGTAAGATATGGTAAAAATCACTAAATTACAATGTCAAATGTGAGAAATACTGAGTTTTGCTTCTCCTTGCAAGTATAGTTATAACTTATAACTAGTAACATCAAACCATGCATTTTACATCCCACCTCATAATCTAGGGCTTTGGCATAATTAAATCAGACATCTTTGCAGTAGAATGTGAGTTTCTTGAACTGTTTGGCATGACAGCAATCTAATTTAACTAGATACCAGTAGTTTCATTTTGTATGTGTAGTTATTGTGTAAACCCCCCACCACACGCCCACCCTCCTCTAATTTTGCCGACTTCTATAGTTTAAGTGTCTGGGGGAATGTCATGAAATGATTTTTCTAGAGATAGAACTTGAGAACCATCAAAATTGCTTATCATTTGTCAGTTTCGCAAGCAGGTTGACAATCTACGAACTTTATGTTCAGCAGGTTTTCAGAAAACATTGTAATGAAATTGATCATCGGTTGAGTTAGTGCTATTTTTCTGATGCCCTATGAGCCAAAATTTGCTCCCAACATGTCTTGTCTTAGATATTTTTTCGTGAAGATAATTCTTCATTATTACACTTACTAGAGGTGTCTGTCTTGACTTTCCTCTTTTTTCCAGGTTTCATCCGTCTTCTTTCAATCTGTTATATATTGAACTATTATTGAACAGCCAAATATATCAATATGCTTGCTCCCTTCAGAGATATATGTTGGCTTCAACCAAACCTAATATTATCGGCTGTTTTTAATCACTGTAAATGCTTGCCTGTAGAAAAGTTGAAGCTCGAAGCTTGCACTAATCATCTGTTTAAAGTTTATGTGTATTAGTTTTTTTAATTCTTAATTATATTTGAGTATTCATAAGTTCTGAGTCATTTGTTTTCCTATCATTAATTTAAGGAATATCTCCTTTCGTCATAAAATAGTTTTAGTTATACAATTTTCTTCCTTCTCTTCATCAATGTAACGTTTCTCCTAGAAGTTTTTGGGTTTTTTTTTATCTTCGTCTGATTTCTTAACATGTTCATTAAAATTTCAACGTAAACAAAACATTTTTTTCCCATTTCAAATGAGTAATTTAGGAAAAAAAACATGGTACCAATAAATTTGGGAGAAATCATTTGTCCATTTCAAATGAGCAATTGATATTAATGTCATATCTGCAATGGAACTAATTTAAAGTGTAAAAGTATTATATCGAGATATGAGCTTATAGCATTAATCCTCCTTCCATACTTGTGTTTGGAGCCCTCGTGAGAACAGGTAACATGTTTAACCGAAAATCATTTTTACCCAAAGGTAGTATGTTTTAACAAAAATAAATTCTGAAAAGCATTTTTGACGAAAGCTGAGATTAGTTTATTTTTAAACACTCGTCTTTAAAGCCCGATTAGTAAAAAAAATGACAATACATTTTCATTTTGGGTATAAAATGGGGGATAATTATTTCCAAATCATAAAGGCTTTTAGTCATGCTCCGACTGTTTGAGTCATAAACGCAATATAGAAAATGAGTAAATTAATCTAATTTTCACTCGTACTTCGAATGGTCACTGAATTTTATTTTATAATCATATATTACGATCATTTTGATAGGCTACAGTCAATTTTTAATTAAAAATGATTATATGAATACCACTTAAAGTAAGTCACATCATTAATCCTTCCTATGTGATAATAATATATTAATAAAATAAAAAAGGGCCAAAATCCCGGAGTTGTCACCCCTATGACCTCCCTCACATAAAGAAGTAATTTACATGAAAAAATAATTTGGAAATCGATGATAGCTAATCAAAATAATATCGGATAAGAAAATTTTAAATTAATGATCATCCTGTTAGTGACTAAACTGAGAAAGTGTATAAAATTAGATGATCGTTTGTAGAATTTATTCAATAGAAAATTATATTATCTTTCAAATATTTAAACATATTTTACCCTCTACATTTATGTACATTTCCAAGCGACCTCGTAGTTCATACTTTGTTACAAATTAATAGAATAATCAATAATTGAATCTATATTTTTATATCCCTTTTGAAGCTAAGTCCATAAATAATCCATGAACCATAGCTAATAACTATTGAAATCATTTTCATGTGCCAACCTGAGACCATCGATTTACCAATTGGTCCAATTCTACCAAGTTGGCTCCCAAGTCCAACAATTTACTAATTCTACCAAGTTGGCCGTCGAGTTTAATACCCAATCCAATTTTAAACCGACTTCAGTCAGCTAGTGCCCTAAAATCTTGAAGTTCGTTTTTTATTTAAAAAAAAACGACTGCATTCTTACAGTTATTGTTAAAAGTTATATATTATCTAAAATCATTCATGATATCATTCTAGGGGTTGAATCATATTGGAGCTAGCCAAGTTATTTATGAGGTGCACATTTTAAATTAGCATCATCATAAAAAAATCAAAATACTATGACAAATAATATAAAGAAAATTTAATTTTTTAAAATTTATTTTAATAATTAATTTCAACGAGATTTTATTTTTTAAAATCTATCAAAAATAATATCATTATTGATAGTATAATTTTTTTTCTCGTATATGTAATTTAGTCTTCGCAATATTCATAAAAAAAACTCTTGCACCAACTAGTCACCTAAATAATTATTTAGTTGAAAAATTCAAACTCAAGATCTAAACTCTAAAGTTAGTATTGTTCATCAAATATCCAATCTTTATTACACATCAACCTCCAGGTATCCCTTCCTCCCTCCCTCCGCCTATGGGCTGGACAGTGTTGCCAATCCAAACCCAACAATACCCATCCACAAACCAAGAAACAGCAGTCCCATAACATGGTAAGGGCCAACTAAGGAAACATGAGAGTTTAGAATTCAGGCAGAAATAAAATATATGTGATATTTAGAAACAACTGTTAGTGCAATAATATGATATCTTTGCTACTGATAGAGTTAGTAGATTCATCAACCTCCAGGTACAACTGTTTTTTGAAGAAACTCCAGGTACAACTGTAACCACATATATTTCCTGAACCCAGTACTAGTGTAATTCTAGCTTCAGTACACTACTATTAAGCATGAAACTCTTAACAACCAACTCATAATGTGCTCAAGATTTGCACATTGAAACAGCATTTGTTTTCAAACAAGATGGTTTGCCAAATGCAGGCAGATACTTTATATGATAATCACTACAAGACATCAATAGGCTTTATCGTGTGACAATAGAGATACCTATATGTAATAAAGTAACAACGGCGACAGTAGAAAACAATGCCAGAGAACATCAATGCACTACCAATGGTAAACAAGGAAAGCTTCCGTGAGTTCAGAATTAGAACAATATAATGTGTCATACTTCACAAGTGCTAGATTACGAACGAACAAATGCATATAGTAGACACACGATTATTGTTATCTTTTGTTATCCCATTCTTTCTCTGTTGTCGTAGGAGATCAGACAAAACAAAGATCCTTGCAGTATTCACATATTATAATACCAAAAGATAAGGAATAATATGAGATCAAGTTGTTAAAATGGGGGAACATGTCTAGTTAGTGTTGGAGACTTCAACTCAAAAGAAAGAATGTAAGTGAAAGAACGAAATTTCACATTAGAATTTGGTTAAAAAAAAATATTACAAAGAATGAAAAAATGGAGGTTCTCCCTACTTCCATGCTACCTATATTTTTAATCGTAGGATGCATATAATGTATGATGGATAGATTTAGGAAAGAGAAAAAAAGTAGGAGAGAGAAAATCTAATCTCCACCGTAAATTTAATATCCTACGGTTGAAGATGTAGGTAACATGGTGCTCCCTACTTAACTAGGGGGCACCTACATTGAACCCTACAAACAACCATCATCTTACATTGTCATAGAATATCAAACGAATTTGAAGTTTCATTAATCGTTATTAATCTAGTGACGTGCAGCTTATATAAGAAGCACACCAAAAATGCAGTGAAGTTGATAACACTTTCACAACAAAATCACATTGAACTATGATAATCTTAATGCAGAAAATTATATCTGACAATATGCAATCAAAGTAACTTGATTTCAGCTGAACAAGGACAAATAATATTAGGTATAGATTAACACTGAATCAAACAAAGTATATCAGTATTTACTACTCTATTCTCTGAATCAGCCATCCTGCATAACATAAAAGAAGGAAAACTGATTTAAAGCATTGGACGTGACCACGCTTTTGGTTCTACAACAACTTTGCCACGGTTGCACATTTATTGCATCCATACACTATTGAATCATTTAATCATGAAGATTATGTACATATCTAACAAAGTTTCTATAAAAATAAGAATCAAAATTTTGGACAAGTGGTCAAGAAAGAACAGCATCAAACCATATTGACTGATTAGCAAACTCATTGCAATTACTCAATTGTTATCACAAAATTGAGAAGCAAGAATAACCTCGAGGAGAATAGACAAGATTACATCGCATTACAAGCAGATTCTGCCACAAACTGACAATATGTCTAATTCTCATTATTCTTTGTGCAAGTAACCATAATGTAATCATAAAATGCATATCACTATATAACACCTCTTATATTGAAAGTACCTAATGTTTTTTAGCTAATGGTCTTGATAATGAAGAATGATGATAAAATGCACACCTAATATAATTCTTGCTACTGGTTAGTATTCAGTATACTAGATAGCAGCAAATAAAGGTACTATTTTCAGCAACCACAACAGGACCTGGTGAAAAGATAGAACTACGTGAAATGGTGAAATGCATACAATTCAAATATGTGACAGTTATCACAGTTGACAATCTAGTTAACCAAACATGAACCAACATAACTTACATGATTCAATTGTTTTGTGACTGTTGCATAATATAACCCACAAAGGCAGATCACTAACAGAAGGAGAAGTAGCAAAGCAAAAGAACCAAAATTGAGAAGCACAATGACTGAAAGCCAGAATCCTTAGACTTAAAGTCTAATCTAGCCCACTCTTTGATATACAACATGCAAGATTTTCTAGTTTGCCACACGCATCCACTCAAGCAATTCCTGCATAACCTTCAAAGGAAAAAGAGTCATTTTTTTTTATCAGCATTACTCAATGATGGACTGGATGACTCCTGCTCCTACTGTTTTCCCTCCCTCCCGGATGGCGAACCTCATACCCTGTTCACAGGCAACAGGCATAATGAGCTCGACAACCATCTTGACGCGATCCCCAGGCATCACCATCTTCGATTCCTCATCCTTGTCGTTCATGATAGATGTAACCTTGCCAGTGACATCCGTGGTCCTCATGTAGAATTGGGGCCTGTACCCGGCAAAGAAGGGCGAGTGCCTCCCGCCCTCCTCCTTCTTGAGGACATAGACGATGGCCGAGAACTTCGTGTGGGGAGTGATGGTACCAGGCTTGGAGAGCACCATGCCTCGCTGGATATCGACCTTCTGGATACCACGAAGAAGAAGTCCGACGTTATCGCCGGCCATGGCATCGTCCATGGTCTTCTGGAACATCTCTACGCCGGTGACTGTGGTGGTACGTGTCTCCCGCAAGCCGACCAGCTCCACGGTATCTCCAATCTTGACGGTACCACGCTCAATCCTGCCAGTGGCGACGGTGCCACGTCCGGTGATGGAGAAGACGTCCTCGACGGCGAGGAGAAACGGAAGGTCAGTTTGGCGCTGGGGAATGGGGATGTAGCTGTCGACGGCGTCCATGAGTTCGAAGATCTTGTCGACCCAAGAGTTTTCACCGCGCTTGATCGCGGGGTTGGCCATGAGGGCCTCGAGGGCGAGGAGGGCGGAGCCGGAGATGATGGGGATGTCATCTCCGGGGAATTCGTAGGAGGTGAGGAGGTCACGGACCTCGAGCTCAACAAGCTCGAGGAGCTCCTCGTCATCGACCTGGTCCTGCTTGTTGAGGAAGACGACCATGTTGGGGACGCCGACCTGCTTAGCGAGAAGGATGTGCTCCTTGGTCTGTGGCATAGGGCCGTCAGCGCCGGAGACGACGAGGATGGCGCCATCCATCTGGGCGGCGCCGGTGATCATGTTCTTGACGTAATCTGCGTGGCCGGGACAGTCGACGTGGGCGTAGTGCCGGTTCTGGGTCTCGTACTCGACCGTGGCGGTGTTGATGGTGATGCCGCGGGCGCGCTCCTCCGGGGCGGCGTCAATCTCGTCGTACTTCTTGGGGGCGGAGCCGCCGACGGCGGCGAGGGCCATGGTGAGGGCGGCGGTGAGGGTGGTCTTGCCGTGGTCGACGTGGCCGATGGTGCCGATGTTAACGTGCGGCTTCTTCCGCTCGAACTTGCCGCGGGCGGCGCGGACGACCAGGAGGCCCCCGCGGCGGCGTGTGGTGGTGCTGCTGCTGATGCTATGGAAGGCGGCGCTGGCGCAGAAGCCGGTGGCGGCGGAGATAGAGAAGGAGGAAGAGAGGAGCCTGGAGGAGGCAGGGATACTGAAGGATGGGGATTTGAGAAGGGGGCTTCTGTGCGGAGGAGGGTTTCGGACTCCCACCGCGGCGGCGGAATTGGCGGCGGCGTTGGTGGACGCAATGGCGGAGGAAGCCATGTGAGTCGCAGGAGAGAGCTCGAGTGTGGATAGGGGCGGGGGGGCGTCTAATTTACGGATTTGGATTTGAGAGAGAGAGAGAGAGAGAGAGGAGAGAGAGAGAGGAGAGAGAGGCTTTAGGTTCGGTTTCTTGATGGGTAAATATTTGGGCCGCTTAGGAATTGGTGGGCTTTAGAGATATATGGGCCAATGGGTTTGCATATTGAGATACTAAAGGGTGGGCCTATTGGTCGGCCAATTACTCGGCTCAGTCTTATTTTAAACAAAAAAAACAGAGCTTTTTGTATTAAATGCTTAGTTTGCACTTCAAGTTCATGTTGTTAACGACTACAATTAATATGAAAATAAGAGATAAAGTAATTTAGGTATACAACAACAACAACAAAGCCTTATCCCATTAGGTGGGGTCGGCTACATGGATCATACGACGCCATTGCGCTCTATCAGTAACCAAATTTTTTGGTATATTATTCATTAATAAATCTCGTTCTATTAGCTCGTCAAGTGTTCGCTTTGGTCTCTCTCTCCCTTTTTTAATCGGACTCCAGATTGTTTGCTCTACCCTCCTTACTGGCGTATCTAATGGCCTTCTCTGGACATGACCAAACCACCTCAAACGATTTTCTACCAGCTTCTCGCTAATAGGTGCCACTCTGACTCGTTTACGTATATGGTCATTTCTAATCTTATCCATAAAGTAATTTAGGTATAGAATGGAAAAAAATCTGAACCACTATATTGTTACACAGTGCCATGCTCTCTCAAAATCTAATAAGACTAATAAATCTTAGTAAGTGGAATTGTTGAAGACAATCTCAGGCTCATGAAATATGAAAATTAAGACAGACTTGATACTTGATTATGCTCATTTCAAAAAAGAAAATCAAGATAGACTTGATACTTGCTTATGCTCATTTCAAAAAAGTTAACATAAAGCTGCTATCAGCTTCATTGTATTCTGTAAACAAAAATAGATAACGTAACAAATGAGTATTTTTAGATAAATGATATTGAATTTTGTTGACAAATAATTCATACCGAAAGATATTCCAAAGTAAAATATTTAGAATGTACTCTACATGCAACAAAATTATATTTGTTGAACAGAACTGAAACATAATTTTGTCATTTTGTGTTTGCACTGGCGCAATTGCGAGAGGAGAAAAGAAAAAGAGACTTAACTTACATTGTAAAAGTTGTTCCAAAAAAACGAACCAAATCAGCTTATGACCCGTGATTAACTAAAAAAAATGGTTCGATTGTTCAGATATTCTGTTTGGATCGAATTAAATCTGATTGAATTTTTCAACTCATGTCCAATCTATACCTTTTTGAATTTTTTTTTGGGTCGAATCAAATCTCACCCGACGTAAAATTCAAACTGAAGCAAAAAGATTTGATATGTAAATTACACGAACGGTCATCCAACTTTTTCGTCTTTTCATTTGATCACTAAACTTCATTTTGTAACCACACGATTATTGAACTTAAAAAATTTGACATGCATGATCTTTTTGACCTGCTACCACCGTCAGTTTCCAAGTTAAAATGCTTATATGGTTGTCAACTATATTTTTTTTTCTCCCTTTATCATGTTATTAATCTCTCCTACATGACAAAAATAAAATAATGAAATTCAAAAAGAAATAACAAAAGGCACAATCATGTTGGATTGTCCCCCTTATCGGAGGGAGGAGAAGGAGTCATCGGTTGCCAATGAAAAGAGCCGAAAAAGGTCGTAGCTTGCTGATAAGAAATGGGAACGATCACCTCTAGCCGATAAAGAGGGAGAGAGAGGGGGATGTGTTGCCACCTTCTTCTCCTCGCTAGCGACGAGGGAGGAGGGTGTGTCTCTCCCTTTGAGGCGACGCCGAAGAGGGGAGGAGTGGGTGATGCCCCATTCGTCACTAGCGAGGGAGAGGGAGGAGGGGGCATCGCCCACCTCCTACTTCTCCCTCAATGGTGACGTAGGAGAGAGAGGAGGAGGGTGTCGCCCCCTCCTGTAGAGAGAGGGTCCCCCTCCTCATTCCTCATCACAAGCAAGGGAGGAGGAGGGGGGCGACTGTTATATCTCAATCCCAGTCTACAGAAAAGAGGTTGACACAGAAGTTATCAGCAAACAAAGAAGCATTAGATGAGAAAGAGATAGAAGAAGAGCAGCAACAGCAACAGCAGAAACAACAGCAACAGCAGAGAACATAGCAGGAAAACAGGGAAGTGGGGGAGATGTTAGAAGAGGAAGAAGCATCAGAAACATCATCAGAAACACAGCAAGAGACGTCAAAAGCACATGGAGAAGAAAACGAAGTAGAAAAAGCGGAAGACGGAGAAGAGAAAACAGAAGTCCAGACCAAATCAAAAGCACGTGGAGGAGAAGACAGAGAAGAAGAAGCGGAAGACAGAGAAGAAGAAGCGGAAGTCCAGATCAATAAAAGGCAAAGGCGGAAACCAAAGTTTTAAAATGATTTTGTCATGTAAAAGAAAAATAAGAAAAAACAAATCGATATAAAAGGGAGAGAAGATGTATTTGAGGACTTATCTGAAAATTTGGAAATAAATTCGGCAGAGCGAGGAGTCAGCAGGAGCTCGAAGTCCTCACGTTCTTCTTTCCACCTTCTTCTTTCCACCTTCTTGCTCTTCCTTCCTTCTTTCCTTCTTCCCTCATCCTTCTACCAGATCACCGGAGCTTTACGTCTTGGAGCTCGAACGCCGCCGTGTCGACCAGAGTCCTCGACGCCCGATCCCTCGTCACGGACTGTCCGGAGAAGAGCTCCACCGCCGGCAGCACGCTCAAACCCTAAACCCTGCACAAGAAAACAGAGAAGTGAGAATGAAGTGAGAGAAAATAAGAGGACGGCTTTTATAATTCTGGCGGACGGACTCCTCGAGGCGACATCAAGAGAAAAGGCGCGTGGGCTGTCGGAAGATTGGGCCTCTACAGTGACTGGGAACAATAATATTTCTCATTTATCAGTTGGAAAATTCGGAAATATACAGAACGAGTGCAACAGCGACTCCCCCTTCCCTCTCTGTACATGTGAAGGCCAAGGAGAAGGAGGAGGGAGGGTGACACTTCCTCCCTCGTCGATGCTCGTGCCCTCATCGTGCTCAGAGAGGAGGGGGCAAGACCTCTCTCCATGAACATTTTTTTTTATTTTTATATTAATTTTTTTTACCATGTAGGAGATTTGATATGTAAGAAAGATATGTGTGCATGGAGGAGAGAAAAATACATGTGTGGCAGCCATATAAGCAATGCAACATAACAATTGGTCGCAGTTGGTTAGAATGATCACGCGTGAAAAAAAATTCAACTCTAGTGACCATCTTATTATAAAGTGAATTTAGTGACTGAAATGAAAATGCGTGAAAGTTTGATGATCGTTCGTATAATTTACTTGTTCGAGTAGCTAGGTTCATGGGTGATTCACCCATACACTTTATTCTTTTGCGTTCTCGCCTTTTTAACCAATTGCCAATTATTTGAACTCGTGATCCCCATCGCATTTATTGCGAGAACAAAAAAAAGTGAGAATATTTATGTTCATTGGTTACCTTAGAACACATTGATCCAATTGGATTTCTTGGAAGATGGATCAACAATTTTTAATCAAATTATTCTTTTCTATTTATGTAATAACTATTTTACCCTTCAAAACTGCATACTACTATAACATGTCTTTTAGCCTTCAATCGTCGCCTTCTCCTATGAACAAGTCAGTCCAAGCGTCAATGGGTCTCTTTCTCCTTCCCTACTATGTCTGTTGAATCTAGGATCTCGAGAGTGTTTTGATGATCACAAATTTGTAAGGGAACTTAGTCTATACTGATGAACTTGTTGAGCTGAATTCTGTAACAGGATATTGTTCAAGTTCAGAATTGATAGGTCGTCCTGAGTTGAAGGAATGGACGACCTGTGCACACGTAAGATATATTAGAAGAACTACATGCGTGCAGTGGTCGTCCTAAGCATATGAAGCGGTCGACCAACATTAAAGGGAGAATACATGTGAAGAGGAGCAGAAGCACGAAGGAGAGTATGTGAAGAGGGATCAGGGGTTGACCGGACGACCAGAGATGAGGGAAGGATGACCGGAGTAAAAGGCTGAACTGAGGAGGTCACCCAATGATGAAGAATGGGCGACCCCAAGACAACACCTTTAAATCAAAGGTTGGAGAACGGGCGGTCCAAGGAGAAGTAGACGCCCAGAGAAGATTTAGCCGAAGAAGGAGTCTTGGCTAAGCGGAGGAGTGGTCGTCCGAAGGGCTCATGGTGCAGACAGCGAACAACCAAAGCAGAAGGCAGGAGGATGGGTGGTCGACCGCAGGTTGAGTGCGGGCGACCAGTTGACATCAGGTGAAGACAAAGGACGTCCGGAGTCTCGGAGAGAAGACAAGCGGGTGCCCATGAGTTTGTTTGAGCTGATGAAGGCCGAGGACCGGACGACCGCAGGATTGGCGGACGACCGATGGAGATGTCAATGGTCGTCCAAGGTCTGAGGAAGATAGGAGCGGTCGGCCAGGAAGTCTGACAGAAGAAGGA